>WAAG01054400.1:0-39936 GCA_013390105.1 Tichodroma muraria | reverse complement strand
TTTTTTTTTTTTTTTTTTTTTTGGCTGTTGTCAATGTTGCTTTGATTTTATGAACATGAAGGTTTTGGTAGAAATGTTTGTACTGAAGAATTGTGGATCTTTTAAAATACAGTGTTTTTCTGTTGTTGCTGTTGCATTACTATGATGCACAGAGGCAGAATTTAGATTAGATCTTCATAGTGATGACTGGAATCCTCAAAATGGAGAACATTCCAATAGGGTTAGTGTGTTTCAACACACAGAGCAGTTAATCCTGACACTGTTGATGTCATTGACAAAACCACAGTGCACTTTGCCCAACTGAGGATTTCATTTGAATGATTTCAGGTTTTACTTTCTCTGTAAAGCTAGAGTTCTTTATTTTTGGGGCACTTGATGAAGTGGCTTTGTGTTTGTTTAGTCTTTGCTTTAAAAGCTGGTTTCTCACTTCTGTTACATATCTTTGGTTGACTTTCCCATTCTGATTTTTTTCCTTCACTATTGAGTCCAAGTGTGTGTAAGCAGGGAGGAGGCAGGAAATAGTTTACAAATGAAAATGAAATGAAAATGAACACCCCACACAAGTCCACCAGCTTCATTCACTTCCACAGCATCATGTCAGAGTTAAGAGTCTGAAGCCTCTCCAAAGGGGCCTGTCTCTACTATGGTAGTTTCCAGCCCCACAAGGCTATACTTAAAAAAGCAAACCAAAACAAACAACAACAAAACCAACAAAATCTCACCGAATACCCCAACCAAAACACCCAAACCCACAGCCTCTGGGTTTTGTTTCTCTATGGTTAAACACTCTGGACGTTTCCAGAAGTAGTCCCTTTCACCCAAATCTAACCATTTCAATGTCTTTAGAGTCTAAATACTGAAAAAAATATAATTAATAAATCTGTTGTTTCTTATGGCTCGTGTTGTACCTGGACTTAAATAATTTTTACTTTATGGTACCTGTTGAGGCTCTCTGGAAGAGAGTAGGCTCTCCACTGTCCCAGAGTTTGCTTGTAATAAATTATTTCAATTTGCTTCTTGAGACTTGTTTAGAAAACTTCTGTTAGAAACTGCTAAATGGCATTCAGTGAGTTAAGTGCAGTTGCTGGCTCTTATTATCAGAGGCACAGTTATCTAGGAACAGTTGTGGGATGCCTGATTGATTGTAACAGCATCTTGCATAATATCCATGCTTGCTCTCTGCAAATGACAGTTTCTTCCTGAAAAGTGCCCCGTAACATTTCATAGCACCCACGTGTGATCTTAGTGGGAGTACAGGACAAGTTGTCTTGGGGCAGTGCTTATAGTTAACCCTAAGATGTTTGGCCAAACACCTGGACTGTACAAATACCCTGTAAACTGTAATTATACACCTGTGTAACTGTGAGAACTGGGTGGTTCTGCTGTCACTTCGGCTTGAAGGCGTTGTCATGCCTGCCATGACACGGCTTGATGGCCTTGAGCCCGGTCAGGATCTCATTGCACTGTGCTCCCTACAGGCACGCTGTAAATGATGCTGAAGGATTTAGCATCTTGGTGGGCAAGATGGAAAGGAACTATCACTGTACTCCTTTCAGAAACAGGACTCTGAAAATGGTAAGCTTGAGTCAGGTCTAAGGGAAACTGGCAGCTGGACCCAGCTCCAGGTCTCTTGCTGAGGGTCAAGGCTGCGTGTCTCTTGCACAGAGCTCCTGCCTGGTTTAAATACATATTTCCCCCATGTGTTGTTTCATTAGTTATTTGCTTTTCCATCTTGTTACATAGCTTCTAAAAGTACTCAGCCAGATGGGCTGTTTGATTTGCTGGATGTTTCACTCTTTTATGTTTAGTTAAGTCAATACATGTCAATTTTTCATCTGTAAAGGGGAACTAAAACTCTCCTATTTAATACAGTGCTGTAAGGATGAATTAAGAGGTTTGTTTCTCTTTTGCTGTGTCAGGAAGAGAGTTAATATAGTTTAGAGAATAGAAAATAAGTATTCTGGAGCCAATCTTTCCTTCCTCTCTCCCTGTATTAAATATACTGTGCATCTGAAGTTTTGGCTGACACCTACCCTTTTAGGGAATATGAGAAACACGTTTTAAATGCATTATCTCTTTTGGATTACACAGGTTAACGCCTGCATATTTCCACTTTCTCTGACCTTGTTTCATAAGTGTAAGGATGTTGGTCTTTGGAGGCAACTTATTAATATGACTTCTTAATTATTACGAGAGTGTTGGGGGTGGTGTGTGACTTGATATCAGGTGTCAGGCTGTAGTTCCCAAAGGGGAAAAACAGTCTTGTGGTTAAAATCAAAGGCTGTAGATCTTGCATTCAGTCCTATCTTTGCACATCCTTCAGTATCCCAAAGTCATTTAAGTGAGGGAGCTTAAATTTCCCTGTCTAGCCTAGGTGTTGTAAGAATAAATTAATTGGCGGAGATGAGTCACTCGAAAATGCTCTGGGACTATGGGTTATTTAAAAGCCTGAATTTATCACTGAGGCCAGACTTTTCTAAAGGGCTCAGCTTGGCTTGTAAGCTCATGCCAGTAGTTGTCTTACCACTGTCATTTAGGATTTGTGTCACAGTTTTGCCTAGAAGCCCACATGGACATCAATAATGCATTACACAAAGGCTTATTATCCAGGAGTTCTTGCCCTAAAGTACTTGCAGTCAAGTCAGAGGCAATAAATGGATATGAAGAACATCAGAAAATGGAGAGAATGTGGCAATGGAGTACACTCTCTCTGCATGTCTGTCTGCCTGTCTATCTATGTATCTACCTATGTATGTTTGTATGTATCTATCTATTTATCTATCTAATCTTTTGACCTGTCTACCTGATGAGATCCCTGATGCCAGGAGGAGGCAGTGAATATTTTTAACATTGTGATTGTAGCTTTAAAATGGGGGGGGGGAATCCCTATGGCATCATTTTAAACAAGTGTAAGTAGGAGAGGTAGAGGTTTCAGTAGAAAATTTCCTAGCAAGATCGTTGCCAGATTAGTGTGCAGAGACCAGTCTGTCTGTGTCCTGCAAGGTATATTTCTGGCCTAAATTGAATT
The DNA here is from genome assembly GCA_013390105.1 of Tichodroma muraria. Classification (NCBI taxonomy): domain Eukaryota; kingdom Metazoa; phylum Chordata; class Aves; order Passeriformes; family Sittidae; genus Tichodroma; species Tichodroma muraria. Next base: position 36,908 of record WAAG01054400.1, on the reverse strand, counting down.
ATTTTAGCTGTCAGCAAATGCTTGAGAATATAGTGATCTGTGCTTGGGAGATTCACTCTTTATATTAGTGTTCTATTGCATTCAGTGTTGAGGCTAGACAGAGCCACTCATCTTTACCTCATGGTCCCACGTGGACTCACTTAGCTTAGTCATGAGTGGGCAATTAAGTAACAAGAGAGACCTTGTCAGCTTCAGGCATTAATATAAATCTTGGTGCTTGTAATACATTTACATGGCTCCCCCAGGTCTATCTGGACTTATAATCATCTCTCTTATTTGCAGATCTTCTGGGATATAGACTGCTTGCTTTTGCTTTGCAGTTCCTTGAATCAGGATTTGGCCCAGGAGATAACCAGCAGTAAGTTTTTCTGACAGGCACTCGGTGAGTATAAACACTTGTCCACTTTGGTGTGCACAGGCGTTGCCTCAAGTAATACTATACACTTTTCTGGGGAAACAGGGACTCCTGCTTAGCAGGCAGCAGATTGATTTTACTCTCCAATTTCTCTTGTTCACATGCATTTTACCTTTAAATGGCTTGGAGATTTCAGTGCCTCATGGCTGATACAAGCCCTTCATAAGCAGATCTGGTGATTTTTATTTAGAAAGTACACATATCTTTATCATAAAGCCCTGAATGAATGAGGGGTCAGTGTGTCTGTTTCTCACAGCGATTTCATTAAAAGCTTCTTCCTAGTTTCTTTACCCTAATCACCTGGAGATGCATGAAGGATGTAATTAGTAGTGTTGTGATCCTAAAGCAGGCATGATCCACTAGTTAAGATGGCTCATACTATGTAAAAGCCTTTGCTGATGATCTCGTGGAAGTTCCATGACCTGAATGAGGCTAGGATTTTGATTTACCGTGGAGGAACATCTTACAGAAGGAAAGACAATCTGCAGACATGCTGGAACAGAATAGCAAAAAGATGCTGTTTGTGCTCTGTTTTTCTCGACAGACAGCAGGTTTCTGTATTCAGGCTGGTGAGCTACTGCCTATAAACATCAGTAAAGTGTCTGCAAAATCACAAAGAAGCAGAGAAGGGTGCATGGATGGAGTCTGGTATTCGTTGATTTTGCTTTTTCTTGTGCAGCCTTAGAAAATGCTTTTTAGATCTCAAAGTTAGGCAGAACTCTTCCATTCCTTGCTGTTTCAGCACTGTTGTATTACTATAAATAAATAAACACTGTGGCATAATTTTATAAGTAATCTGCACTGGGAGGTGGGGACTTGAGCCTTCATTCTTCCAAGCAGAAGCACATTTTACTGGCTTTTACCAGAAAGATTGTCCAGCTGCTGCAGAGCCTTAAAGGAGATGTCACTTATGGGACTTCTTCCCTTCTTTCCTCCTTTCCCTCCCTAGGTAATGTTCACCAGACCAGCTGATAATGTTGTCAGGTTCCTGCAGCTCTAGTGTAGATGTGTTGTGAAATCCAAAATAAACTTAAGAGATAATGTTACCAGAATCAAATGTTGTCAGAGGCTGATGCCTCTCTAGCTGTCTGTAGGGAATTCAGGCTGTCAGTGTTTAGTTTGACAGCAAGAGACTTGGATGCTGTGACAAAGTTTTGTTAAGGTGACTTTTATACTAAATGATTGGCGTGGGTTTCTTTGCTTCAGCTCATGAGTGTTGGTGTAGTGGTAGAAGCTGCCCACTGTATCAATATCTTCATTGATGTTCTGCTTTTTGGTGTGTTTTAGGAACCAACTTATGTCAGGCTGCAGTCAGTTATAGACCAGTTGATCATGACAGTAGAGGACTGGATGGGCGATGGCAGCCGATGTGTTTGTCAAATGCAGCTTTTGTCAGTATGTGGCTGGATATGTTCTTTGAGTGGCTGGCAGAACTATTCAGTATCCTTTTGGACTCAGTTTTGTCCTTGTGTGTATGTGAACTATTCACAGTGAAGGTTGTGAGTTTTGTATGTACACAACTGCAAAGGCAGAAATTAATTCAGTCTTGTGCTACAGCTGAGTGAGAGCTGTTGGTGAGAGAGTCAAATGGCCTCAGTTGCTCTCTGTTTTGTTACCTAAACCACTGTGAACTTGCTGTGCTCCTTGCCATCTTTCTCTCACCAAACTCCCCTTCTGTTCCTTCCAGGTGAGTGCTAATACAAGTGCCACACAATCTGTTAGAGCTTTGGGGTAACTCAGAGAGGAGCTGCAATGTTAATTGAAGAGAGAGCGTCAAAGGCTGGAAACACTCCCAATTTATGAAAGATTTATGTGTGTGTGCATATAGCCTGACTGGTTGATATTTTTTTTAAAATTCAATTTGGATGATGAGCACAGAACATCTTCTATTTCTGCTACAGCAGAGACATATTTACTGCTGAAACTTTTATGGTGACAGTCCCTTAGTAGTACATGTTTCAGAGTATTGCTTTGCTGTTGACTACAACCTTTCAAGTCTTTGTTGTAACAACCACAGTAATATATTCCCTTTTTGTACTGGGTCCACAGTGCTTGAGGTCAGCTGCAACATTGCCATCAGGTCAGAAATACTCTGCCTTAGCTGAAACATTAGATGGAAGGGAGGTTCCCAACACTGTGAACAGTCTGCCTTTAGTAAATGGATACAAATTAATGAAGCCTCTGCTTTTTTCTTGCTCACACTTTTTGTCCTTTCCTAAAGGGAGGTTTATTGTCTGTATGCTGAATTGTCAGGCTCAGAGCTCCTTGTTGAGCACTGTTTTGTTCCTGCATAATTCTGACTCCCAGACAAGAAGTTCTGCAGGGATCCATGCAGTGCAGACATTGCTGCACAGGAGGCTGTAGCCACTTGTCTCTCTCTGGAGAGGGAAAATTCAATACTCACACTACAGGTGGGAATCTGTATGAGATATTAATATTCAAGACTATACTTTGTATTTGTTTTATCATGCAAGTGCTTGGCTCCTGCTCCCTGGGACTCATCCATTTTCCCCTCTCATCTAAGCTTCAGTATGGTCCTTACTCACAGCTCTGGTTTCCTCTCATGAGCAGTCCTGTTAATGGCCACAGAGGGTCTCGGCGCTGAACAAGCCCATGAGTGTGTGGAGGGCAGGGACTTGCTGTGTGCTGAAGCCCCAGTGTGAATGTGCTGCCCCTTTTTCTAAGGGATGATCTCAAGTGAAGGTGCTGTCCTGCTAATGCTGGCTAAATGGGATTTTTGAGCCTGACCTATAAGTGAGTTGTTCCCTAATTCAACAGAGATGCAAATAAGTGACGTAAGTGATATTTAGAATGTGCAGGGGATATTTAATATAATTAATTAATGTGTAATGCAATTTGAAGAGCTAAAGATAGATTTCTGCCTTCATACTCCTTCTGAAAATTTACAGCCGAAGAGATTTGCTTACCCACTGTCCTCAGAGCATTGCTTTGAATATTCATCCAGCCAATCTTCCTGATTGACTGACAATCCCAGGTGGCTGCACATACATATAACTAACCAATTCCTGCAGCAGGTTTCCTAAACTCTGGTGCTACCTGCTCTTACCTGCAGCTGAGTAGCCACTTGTCCTCCATCTCCACCAGAGGACCATGTGAGCGACTTCACATCAACAAGAGTTTAAGACACAAATTGTGTAATTTCTTCATCTTTATGTAACTGACTGCTCTCTTTGAGATGCCTTGGCAGTAGGTTAACATGAGTTTATTGACAGCAGAGAATCAATGAGACTCAGGAAGTTTTCACTCTGGTCAGGAGGTGGGTATTCGCAGGAGTGAAGGATTTATGCACGCACCTGTTTTCCCATGGGCAACCTCTTCTGCCTCTTTTTCTAGATTATTTTTTGTTGCAAGCCTATCTTTTTGCAATGTGGCCCTACAGCTGGTGTCAGGCTGCTTTCCCTTTAGCTCTGCTTCAGTCCCTGCGCCCTCGATCAGTTAGCAACGTTGGTCTACTTTCAACTTACAGTTTCTCTCCTGTCCCCATCCAAGTACAAATACATTTTCTTACCAGTTTCCCTGCCATTGCCTGAACCAGTTTCAATTTCCTGCTCTCCCTTTTATTCCTAAGTCTTAGTTTGCTTTTTTCCCTAATCCTTGCTGCCCTGTGCAAGCTTTTAAAACTGCTTGTGTCTTCCTTCACCTGTTTGGCACTCTCCGTGGGTGGTGTTGGACTCCTTTCCCAGGTTCATGTGCTGCTTTCTCTGCTGTAGTAGTGGCAGGAGGAGTTCAGAGTACTCCCATATGCATCTCCCACCTTTGCGGTGTTGAGCCCCAGAAGTGGCCCAGCCTGGAGCTGGTGTTGCAGAACATTCCACCCAGTTCCTCAGCCTGGTGCCAGCTCACTGCTGCTGGGCCTTCCATAGGTGCAAAGCTGCAGTATATAGTAGCTGGGTTATTCAGGAGTGTGTAGTCATATTTGGGTGGTTCCTGGCTGCACACTATTCCCTCTTAAAAAGAAGAAGGAAAAGCTGAAACGCTTCATGTAGGTAAGATGTGCTGCTGCTTTCTGAGGTCGTGTGGTGCTCTGGGGTGTGTTAGCACCTTGTCTTGTTAACACTGAAGTTCCTTCTCTCCCCCTGCTGTTTGAAGAACTGAGACAGAGTAACTGGTGCTTAAAACCATCTTTTTCTCCTTTTTCAAAATAAGATCATGACATGATAGCAATTCTTTGAACAAGAAGGAAGATAATGTAAGGCTGAGTCGTGAAATCAATTGGTATTAGCCCAGCGAATGGAGAACTTTGAAAACTATCCTAAAAGAAGGAAAAAGGTCAGGAATCAACAAAAAGGCTGTTCCCAGGGAAAAAAACAGAGAATTGCTCTCATCTGTGGCAACAGGCAGGAATTTCCAATGACCCCTCCTTAGCTTGTGCAAAGATGAAAGCAATTCCATGTAGAGATTTGCTAATGGCTAATATACACCTTAGGGATGATAGGTCAGTTATCCAAGTTGCTCTTGGACCATGGGCTTGTGTAGGTTAAGGATCTTGCTAGCCCATTTTCTTTTGGAGTGAGATGTAAATGACTGAAGAGAAATTTAATGGAAGGGCAGCTGCAACCAGCCTGCATCCTCTCCTAGTGGCTGTGCACCGCAGTCAGGACTGCTGTCGCCATGGCATGTATCTTAGAAGAGCATCATCAAGCCGTGACAGGGGTCCTAGAGGTTAGAGGGCCTTCTCAGCCCCAGCCAGTTTCTTGTTATTGTAACCAAAAGTACTTTCCCCACGGTTTCCTCATCTGAGTGAATCAACAGTGACCCTTGGTGGTTAGAAAGGCTCAGTGCCTGCTGGTCTGTCATGCATAGCCTGGCCAGCCTGAGTTTATGTCTCCTGAGAATCTGAATGATGTGGGCATTGACTAAAGCATTGGGCATGTTATTTCATGACTGATCCAGCTGACGTTCTAGAACAAAAATCTCTGGCCAGCCCAGTTTGCATGGAATCCTAGTTTCTAATTGGAGGGTTTGAGCAGGAAACTTAAATCTCACTCTTGGACTTTTGGGTGATCACTTTGATGTATAGGTTACCCCACTGCTAATCTGACTGTAGATCCACAGCATTGTCCTGTTTGAAGGAAAACACAGGCCTTCACTCCATGCAAAGAGTTTTGGAAGAGATACTCTTTAAGGCCTGTTTGAATTCATAGAGACTGGCTTGGTGAAATTTAGCATCAGGCCATAACCTGTCATTGGCCCTGGTTTTCTTTATAGAAATCTCTCAGCTGTGACAGACTTCCTCGTATCACTGTGCCTTGCTGTGACTATAAGATGACTGTACACTCACAGTGAGCTGTTATTCTGATGGGGGTAACTGATGACAATGATGATGCTGTGTTTTTACAGTTCAGCAATCGTTCTGTTTGTTCTTGAACCTGGGCTGTGCTTCAAAACAGAATTTAAGTAGAGTCACCACCTGTTCATTTTTCAGCCAGACAATCTGCTTTTTAAACCTTTTAATAAAAAAAAAACCAACCCTCTTCAGGAGAAGTCAATTTGTTTTTTTGGCTGGCATCTGATTACTGGCTCATTTTCTAGCCAAGTGGCATCTCCTCCTTCTCCTCCTCCTCTTTACAACTTCTCTTCTGGCTGCTCAGTGTAACACTTAACACATGATGTGGCATCACTGGAAGCTGTGTTTAAACTATTTGAATTCAACCACAGTAGAGTGGGAGTGAAATTTTCAGCTTGTTACTGCTCTTCAAAAATAAGTTGCTAGTTAACATATATAATACATCTATATGTTGCTAGAGATTATACTAAATTTGAGGCAGGGGAATGGTTAAAAAACCCAATTCTGCCTTTCAAATTGGTGGCCAAGTGAATTGTTTAGTTAAGCTCTCAAATAAGCTTGAAGAATAAGGACATTATTGCTTCATAATTTGGAGCTAGTTTGTTTTTTTGTTTGCAACAGTTTTTTACACTTTGTTCTAAATTCTCTCTGCTGAATGTGACCATGGATGTTGGATCATAAAATAAAATTAGGAATTTGAGGACTTTGTTGTCTAAGAGTTGTATAGCAAACTGCTGTTTGGGCTGTTCCATAAAATACAGGCATTTTTCCTGTGGGTCCATTACAGAGGTCTGCAGAGACCTTTGAGGGTGCCCTGTATAATATTTGAACTGGGATTTCCAAGTGGTCATTTGGGATTTATAATTTTGTTGGCATTATCTTTTTACAAGAATTATATTCTTAGAGTCATAGCATCAGAAGGGTTGGAAAAGACCTTCAGGATTGTAAGAGTCCAACATCTGAGCAATCACCATGTTTGTTGTCAACTAAGCCACAGCACTAAGTTCCACCTCCAGTCGTTTGCTGAACACCTCCAGGAAGGTTGACTCCACCGCTTCCCTGGGAAGTCCTTTCCAATCCTTGACTGTCCTTTCTGCAAAGAAATTCTTCCTGATGTCCAACCTGAGCCTCCCCTGGCACAGCTTGAGGCAGTCCCCTCCTGCCGTGTTTTCGGTTCCTGGGAGAGGAGGCTGACCCCACCTGGCTACAGCCACCTTTCAGGCACTTGTAGAGGGATAAGGTCACCCCTGAGCCTCCTTCTCTTCAGGCAGAACAACCCCAGCTCCCTCAGCCGCAGCCGTATGAGTAGGAGCCACTTAATTTTCAAATCTGTTCTGTCTTAGAAATAATACTCAGGCCACAACTTAAATTGAACAGACAATGGGTATTTTGCTGGAAGTTAAACGAGATACAATTTTAAAAGCCTACAGTGATGTAAAAAGTGTTGTTCAGGTGCACTCTTTAGGCTTTTAGTGGTGTGAAGTGCTTTTATAGAACAGTGCATATGTTAGTTGTAGAATGAATCTGTTATACTGATGGTAATGCCTGTTGTCTAAGAACACTTTACAAAGGTGATCAAGTCTTTTGCTCTAATTTTACAGAGAGATGTCTTACTCCAGAATCACAAAGCATGTCAGCTGGAGTGGCTCTTTTCTTGAGGACATGAGGTCCATTCCCACCACAGTTTATAACACTAAGGCCTCTCTCTGGGCCTTCCCTCCCTGCTGTGCTAAGGACAGATGACATGTTCCAGCCCTGCTCCTGGCATCCCAGTGTGCTGGAACAGGAATTTCATACTGCACCTGTGCAATAGCTTTCAATGGTGATCCCTACCAGCTAAAAAACATCAGAGCTCCCTAATCTCCTGCACTGTGTGTGTCGTTGTGAAAAAACTTAAATTTATTTTGAATGATCTCAAGAACTGGCGAACCATAATCCTATTCGGTTCAGGAACTCAGGTCAGATGTGAGCTGGTGATGTGACATCTGTCAGATGAGATGTTTCACTTTCAGCCATTTGTGCTCTTGAAATTCAGTTTTGTGAATTTAGCTTTCAAAGAGATAGGTAAATTATGAGACATGCTAGCCTTGCAAGTCCATATACTGAGACAAGAACTTGTCATTTGGCCTCACATGGACAAGCTGATGCGTAGGCTTTCAGTGGCTTTCAGTAAATTGATGGGGTGCCCTTGTAAGACTGTTGTCCTTGAGGGAGTTCCTGCACTTTCTCACCATCTTCAAACAGAGTATGCCTCGAAGAAATGTCAGTTAAACTGAAGCCCCTCCAGGGCAATGCTTTTGTTTATTACAAAGCACTGATGTATGAAATAACAGTGCTATAATCATTTGTAAATGAACCACGAACTAGGAGAACATCCACCAACATTTTATAATGAGATGTGTTCTCTGAAGTTGCGGTTGGTTGGAATAAATCAATAGCCCATGGAGTGCACTTTTATTTTAGTCCTAAATGTGCAAAAGGCAGTTTTAAGTGGCTCTGCTTTTGAGAGCACAGACTTTAAAACTTCCTGACTCCAGCCGTTTTCAATGCCTGAAATTGTGCACTAAGTAAGTAGTAATAAATTTCCTGAAAATGTAGTAGGCCTTTCATCTTTATCTTCTGTGACTTAGTCAAAGTGGGATAATAATTACAGCTCCGTGTTTCAGGGGGCATTGTTCTCTGTGCCAATGTTTAATGACTTTTCAGTTAAATACTGTTCCCAGCTCATCACTTTTGAGCCATTTGTTGTTTGTCCAAGGTGCTTAAGGAGGAAGGACGAGAAGAATGAGACAAAGTAGAAGTAGCACCAAAGCTTATGTTGATGTTTCAGCACAAAGACTGGACAGCAGAGGAATTACTATTTTTTTTTTTTGCTTTAGACATCTGCAAAGAAGTTAAATCACCAAGATTGTGGAAGCAAAGAATCTCCCAAACCGTCTTGTGAACAGTGTTCACTTACCATTTCACTGTCTCTGCAGGATGAGTATCTCCTTGCAAGCCTTCATACTTTTCTGCTTATTGTGAGCTTCAGCTGCTCCCTTCCCTCATCCTCCCTTCATAACCACAAATTGCTTCCCAAAGCTGCATTGGTCTCTGTTGATTCATTTGTTCCTTTCCCCAACTCACTGGAATATGGTCTTTCCATTTTGCATCTCTTTATTACAAGCCAGTTTTGCTTAGGTCTAGTGAATCCTTTGCTTTTGATTGAAACTACATAACACCACTCGCCCCACTCCAAATTCATTCTGCATTCTGTGATCCAGGTTATTAAATATTTTCAGTTCTAATGAACACTCTTTCAAAAATATGTTGCTTTACTGTTTTTAGTGAAACTATAAGGATCTATTCTCAGTTGCCTACTTAGGATCTGCCGTTAATCCGTGGTGGTTCTCCCTTGACTGCTGCAGTCTTCTAGTCCTTTTAAGTTTAAGGGTGTATGAGGCTTATGGTAAAAGTTGTGGCAAGTTGCTTCTTGTCTAAACAGAACTCCCTGTATGGGATAGATTTGTTACTACTGTATTCTAGCTGGGAAATGTAAGTCAGAGCAAGGTTGCTGATGGCAGAAAAAATCAATTGATGACAGAGGAATTTATAGTCCATCACAGAAAACAGAATGGGAGCTGTGATTTATATATTTAGTCGCTTTAATCAATATGAAAAAATAGAGTGTGGCGTTATACATAGGGCCCCTGGCAGTGAGTGATGATGGTGTAATCTGTACATATCTGCCTAGTAGATGAGTCTTTCCTGGGAGGAAACTTGTGGACAATAGGCAGCGTTTTAAACATAAGGGTGGGTTTTAAAAGTGTATATGTGTGAATGGTGGTTTTATGACAAAATACCTTGACAATAAATGTAAGCATATTTGAGTAGAAGATAGATTTCCTGTTTCTCTCTTGGGTGATCCTGCTTTTGTTAGTTGCTGGCCATTGGTGAAAGCCACTGTGTGGTTCCTGGTTTATGCTAGTTTTGTCATTCCTGTGGTACAGAATGTCATCATTGAGACAGCTTACTTAGACGTTTAAACATGGACCAAAAGGCAGAGGAGGTGGAAATTTTTTTTCCCCAGCTTGCCGTAAGAAAATTAAATTGCTCTGATGTCAGATGGGAAACATGCCAGCCCATGAACACAGAATACAAATGGACTGGAGGGACTTGTTGGGTGGAGGTCTGTGGGAGGGTTGGCATCCTTTTGGGTCTGGGCTGTGCACACCGTGATGTGTTGCACACTGTGGAAGATCTTGGGACAAAGCATTCCTATTTGGGGAGAATGGCAGCATCACTTTCCATGTCCTCGGTTTCTGTCTGGTACATGGGCATCATACCCAGGTATTGCAGAGTGAGGGTTTGGCATGGGAAGGTGAAGGAAAGGGGGCTTATGTCCTCCTAGAAGCCTGGTAGCCATACAATCTGCTGACTAACTTGGTGTTTTTGCACTGTTACTGAATTGCAAATGGAGAAACACCTGGGATATTGTACCATATCAAGAATGGAGGGTATCAATTCACATCTCCAGCTGCACACTAGGCTTGGTATAAGTTATCATATCTAGGTTTCTTGGTAAAATATAGTATATTTAACCCGACTTTCCCTAAATCTGAGAAAATTTGGTATTTTTTTGCTCATCTTTGTTTATGTCCCCATAAACTGAGAAGAAAGAGAAAGTAGGGAAAATTACTAGGTATGGTAAGTGGAGATCACAATAAAATTGTATGCTGGGAGTCACTCTCAAGTGCTAGACAAAATCTAGACCTTATTTCCTCTACACTTAAAAGAGAGAAAGCATTGAAACTTCACTGATACCTGCTGTAGTAGCAGTTGGTAGTGATCTGATGTTTTATTTGTGAGAGAGAGAAGAGGAAATACAACAACCCCCTTCATTGAAAGGAAAAGGGAATGCTTTTGTTAAAATGGAATGATATCAAAGAATAAGGGAAATTTCAGTGGATGTCTTCACATATTTTTGAATTGTCTTCAATAGCTGTTTTCAAGTAATAGTGACACCAAATTCCCTCTGAGCTGAGTCTGCAGTTTCTTGAGAGCTGCCCATGACAGATATTTATTCTTGAAGTGTCTTTAGCAGAGGCGTTAAGCAGTTTAACATATGCTGATGCTTCACAATCTCCCAGATGCTCTGCTGGTGTGGCTCAGCAGCAGGACTGATGTATTACATTGCCTTGTTTCTCACTGAAACACCTTCACTAAACAGCAAACAAAAGGCCGGGGCTGGTACTGGGTGAGCAAGCCAGGGCCAGTCAGTACCTTTTGGCTGTGACGAGCTCTCCGCACGGTCTGCTGCAGCAGCCACAGCTTTGTCACACAAGACCAGCACATCCGGACCCTCCCCATGTAATCCTGTACTCCCTGTATTTCCTGTGGTGCCTTCTGGTATTCTTTGTCTTTATATCCTACTGGATATGAAGATTTACTAGCCTGTTGTCTCCTGGGATTAGAGAGAAAAAACATGCGCTGCCCCTCTGGCATGAAATGGGACATTTAACAGGGACCGTTTCTAGTGCTGAAGCATAGTTTTATCATCTTCAGTGCAAATGAAGTTAAGGAGAGCAAGTGCTGCTTTTGATTCTTGATTTGCAACCAGTTTGAAGGTTTAGGACTTGTATGACAGATTTAACATGTGGCTCTTGATAACAAAAGTAGTGAGGACATGTACCTGCTCCTTCTGTGCCCAGATTCGAGCTGGCTGTGTATCCTCTTTCATGGAGTGCTTATTTCCTGAAGAGTGATTTCAGTTATTACCACTGTTAATGGGATGGTTGCTAATTGTGCATCCGTCTCATCCCTTTCCAAAAAGTGCCTTTTGTGTACTGCACATAGAAAATGTGGATGGGAGCTTGGAGATTTCAAAGCCTGACTCTGAGATGCCCCAGAAGAGCTGATATTCTCAGCTTTGGGCCATAGCAAATGGCTGAAATATTGGAAAAGTCTCTTACACATTCAAAATCAACACAAATTTTATTGACACGTTATATTTTGTGAAATCTAATCTTGCACACAGTAGAGTAGATATTACTCTTTATATGTTTGATATGTCCCTGGACAACTCCAGTAAGGAGAACGGGTGAACTTGTGGATATGCAAGCTAATGTTCATTACATTACCATACACTGTGTATGTAATGTTTTACATTTCCATACACTGTGTTGTATGGAAGGATGCTCCTCTGCTTGTTATACCAAAGCTTTAATATAGCGGAGTGGACTTGCCTGGCTTCTACTTTCTGTACTAATTTAGGAGACAAAGCTTCTGAATTGCCTTACCTTCTGCAATAATGTTTGTAAAGTACTTAATCAACACGTTTACAGTCACTATCTTCTTTAATTTTAGCTATTCCTCACTCAGATAATCACAGCTCAAAAGTCCTGCCCAAGGCAAAAGCATGCCATAAAAAACTAATGCAAGATAAATGGGCTCTCCTGGATGCTGAGTGATGAGAACTGGGTGTATTTGAATAGTTCACAGAGATTGCAATTTTCATTGTCTTTAGGTACCTCTTCTAGATCTTTCTTTCTCCTTTTTTGTGTTGTTCTTTTTCATAATTACTGTAGTTCAAAAAAAGTCAACCTGCTCTTGCAGAAGGTGAAGAAACTACTGAACGTAAGGATTTGAGTTTCCCTAGGAGCTTTGACCGTGGCTGTTGTACATGTACATGTGTAGTTTAGTAACTGGTTTTGTGGCTGACACCAGTTACACTGACCTAGCTCCTGGGTGTAGGAGATAGGATAGCAAGGTAAGAATAGGTGTTGCATGCCTTTCTTTATAGTGAGAGCACTCTTGGAGATAATTAATGGCAGTAGGCTGATTGCCCGAGTCCATGTAGCTCCTCAGATCTGCTGGGATGGGAAGGTGAACAAGGGTAGTGTTGGGAAGAGCCAGCTAATCAGTGTCTTCCAAGCAGTGGACAATTCTGCATGTACTTCATCTCTTTCTCCCCTTTAAATCTCAATTGGTGCTAATCCTATGGGGGAAAGATTTTTTCAAATTTTTATAAGTGGCTCCTTTACGTTTCTGTAAAATCTCTGAAGTTTCTAATTGCTAATCATTAGTGAAAAACATGACCAGTAATTTTAAATCCTAATAATCTTGCTTTCCCCAGACTCCTGTGTGCATGAAATAATCTGTTACAAAAACTGATGTGGTGCCATTAACAGATATTTTTCATGCATTTTTGTTTTATGTATTTGTGGCCTTTCACACTGTTAGTGCACACACGGGTGCTTTTGATGAAGCAGGCAGCTGTCTTTGAACTGTTTGAAATAATTGAGCAGATGTATGGCTCTGCCACACATCAGCTCAGTGCAAGGCATCCCTCCTGTGCAGTATAAATCAGAAGGCTTGAGGAACAAATATACAGTGCTAGACTTCATTTCCTCATTTGTCTTTGCCACACTGTACCCCCCTGGGGGGGATAATATTTTGATGGGTGCATAAAGTACCATTAACTTTAACATTATCATCAATCATCGTGACAAAGGAGGACAAGTAGTCTTTGTACCTGGTGTTGCCACTTGTTTAGTCATCAAACCCTTTGGAAAATGAGTGTAAACCACTGCTTTATTAAGGCTGTGGTTCTGTGATAGTTTTTTTGACAGCAATACCTGTTTTAGCTACTGCTGCTCTACCTTGCACCCGTAAGGCATAGCAGCATCTCTGTCTGTTGTTCTGTGCAACTGCACATCCTGCCATCTTTCTCAGGGCTCCAGCTTGGCTCACCTTTTTAGAGAAAATACGTTTGCAGGGGGCTGGTAGTAGGAAGACTGTTTTTTTTTTTGGTTTTTTTTTTTTTTTTGTTGGTTTTTTTTTGTTTTTTTTAAACTTCCTCAGTTCCTTGATCCCATTTGTACTTTGCTTTGTGAAGAGCTGACCCAGCACCCTCTGGGAGGTGTGGGCCTGGCTCAGGGCAGACAGCTGTGGGCTGGGAGAAGAGATGGAGTGGTTTCAAGTCACCATTTCCAAAAAGCAGTGAACTAAAAACCTGTAAACTAAAGGGTAAAAGAGTAACCAGTTTAAGTGTTGGTAGTGCTGCAGTACCAGGGATTCTTTGCTGACACCATCTCTAATAGTCCTATAATTTTTCCCCTTGTTTAGATGACTTCCTGAGGGGGAAAAAAAGTCATTAGGGGAAGTGTGGTGTATTGCACAGCAGCAGGGCATGGTAAGGATGTAGTCCAGCACTGTCAGAGGAGTGTCAAATTCAGGGTTGCGTTCCAGGTTTGCTGCTCAGCTGAGAATTGAGGCAGCACCAGCCAATTTTTATCAAGTGACTTTCTCATCATTAGCCTTTCCTGATGACGTAGGACAGCGCGTACTTCCAATATATTCTCTTTTTGCTTTTGGAAAGTCACTGCAGATGTGTCAGATTATGTCTTTGCTTTTCAAAGGGATTCCTGTACCTCATAGAGGGAATAGATTATTCACTATCAGCATTAGGTTTTGATTTTTTTTTCATATGGATTATCATCCTGCCTCTTCCTCAAGCGTGGGTTTTCTCTCCATTGAGGTGGGGCAGTTGATGAGTGGATGGTACTGCCTTGGTATTTACTAAGTTGCTTCTTAGAGGCAATTTTCTTGCTCCTTGGGTAATGTGGTATGATGACAATCTTTAGTAGGGAATCAATATGTCATGCTTCACAAGATTTCTTCCTGGATAGCGTTATTTTGTGCTCACTTATGTTTTCAATATACACAAGTGCTTAAGAAGCCCATGCAGCAGAAAAAAAGACAGCCACAGAAAGAAATGTCAGGCTTGTCATGCTGTTACTTTCTGCACACTTTTTCTTCCTCTCCCCTTTTTCCTTCTCTGTCCCTCCTCACCATGCTAATCAACTAAGTTAATATTAATTCTTCACAGCGAGTGTTGAAGTATGTGAAATTGTTTCCTGCTGCCTTGTGTGTCTGGACAGTGCGTGACAACAGCTGAACAGGTTTTGAAATCTGGAGCACTGGCAATTGAGTAGAACGACCTGGTTCAAGGGAAATCTGCTAAGAATGAACATAGTTTGTAATCTGATGGCTTTGAGTGGCATTTTCCATCTTGGCTGATTGTGTCCTTAAGAATTTACCCCAAAGAGAGGAATGGATCTGTGCCAGTTCTAAAAAAATCTGACGGAGGGATTTGCATGCTCAAATATGAGTGTTCTAGGCACTAGAATTTCCTCTTTGAAGCTCAGTATTTCTGACTTAACCTGCATAGGACCTTATAGCCAGTGTCCATCTGGGCAGAAGTTTGAAGCAAATCATTCAGCACATGCAGATCCATCATGTGCTCTCAGCAAAAGGCACAATAGAGCATTTTGCTGTTGGGAATCAGTACAATCAGCCCTCCAATACCCAGCCTCCTTCCTGTATAGCATAGTTTAATACACAGCAGAGAGGCATCTTCTCCATGAGGACTGGGAAGCAAAGCATTGGCCTTGCTGGAGGTGCCTGGGCAGTGATCACAGGTGTGGGTCTCTCTAGTCCTCTGTGCGTGTACACCAGGGGAGAGCTTGGCAAGTGTTTGCCTGCATTGAGATTCCAAACCAGGCTCACAGCCATTGCAAATGGATGATCCCAGTCTCTGGCTGAGCTGGCAATGATTAATTGAAACCCTTGAGATACAGGACTGAGCAGATGCAAGTGACCTTAGGTGACACAGAAATGAAGCCTTATCTGCATCAAGGAGAGGGTTCAGCTCATCATTGTCTGCTGTTACAAACAGCAGGAAAAGAGAAAGGCACAGAAACTAGCCCAGGTAAACTTTACCAAAAGAAGGCAGCTAGAAAGAAGCCTGCAATACATTTTTTGTTTAAATCCAACTACCAGAATGCTGACAAACATTTAAGATGTCATGTGGCTGAGGTGAGGGGATTTTTGGCTATTTTTCCTTCAAGTACCCTTTCCCAAGGATGGTCTTTGCTCTGCGCCTCTTTGTGTTTTGTCCTTTTTCAGTTTTCTTACCATCCACTGTCAATGTTTCAGCTCCTGCTTTTACCTTCTCTTTATTTACTGTCATGTGTTTAGGGTCTGCACACACTCAGAGCAGAGGTTGTTACTCAGATTCCTGGGTTGGTCAGTTAGCACTGGGCACTGCAGGCTGTCCTTTATTCACAGGCAAGGAAAGAAGTCACCATGCAATCACCAGCATGCCTGGGCTTTACCTCACAGAAACTAGAGGGATTCTCACAAGTTTCCAGGCATGAGGATTGTCTCTTATTGCATGTGCTTATATTTGAGCTAGCATGTTCAACTTGACTGGAGGTAGTGAGTACAAGAATAAGGTAGAAAATATGAAATGTCAGTTTCCAGACTAGAGATGTGTGTGGTATGTGCATGTGGACTCCTCCTCCAGTGAGCAAGCCTGGTTTGTGTCTTGGTTTGTGTGTGTGTATGTGAAAGAAGCATCCGTGTAGGAATCACTGCAATACCAGAGCTGGAATGCAGGTTATTATAAATAACAGTAACTCCAGACTTCTGGGTAGTTTCATTGCCTCATAGAATCTTCCTACAGGCAGAAAATTTGGCTCAGGCATAAGGATTTTCAGGAATGTTCTTCTTTTTGATGTGTGTGGTGGAAACTGTAATTTATTTTGTGTGGCCGTCTTCCCTCTGGTTGTTGGAGATTGTTGCTTATTTCCCTGAGAGCAGTGGCACAAGCAGTGCTTTCCAGTGTTTCCTTGGATGATTGGATTCCTGGCAAAGGCTGTCTGGGATAGTAGGTCAGAGTGAAGGGAGGCCTCTCTCTTTGCTCTAATCAGAAAAAGCTGTGCCTAGAGGCTTGCTTCAAACAGCAAGAGAGGGAAAACAGAGGATAGAAATGAAACGTGAACATGACTGTGTTCAAAATGGAAAATGTTAAAGGACAGGAGTGTAGGGAAAGCACCACTGCCATCAATGGTTGATTGCTTTTCAGCTTTTCATGCAAAAACACATCTCCCATAACTGTAGCACCTTGTGCTTTCCAGCACCCTTGATCTGAAGAACTCAGAACTCTGAACACAGATGAGTTAAATCTGAGGCAGTTCTGTGATGGAGGTGCAATCACCTCGGCTCTACAGATGGAAGAGAGGAAAAAAAGTTCAGGTGCTTACCCAGAATGAGTAAGACAGAGGCAAAGGTAGGATCTGAATGGGAGCTCTGGCTCCCAGTCGAGCATGCAGACGGCAATGAACCACACAGTGGTGATTAAGCTGGGCTCTGTCTTTGCTTATGTAGTTGAACAAATGAAACTCTGTTTTTTTTCCTGTAGCACTGAGCACCCTGTAGGTCCTCTGGAAACCTGCTGGAGAAGTGCTAGTTCAGCTGTTTTGCAAATCAGATTCTTGAGAAAAGAGTATTGCACAGAAGAAACAGCCTCAAGAGGGTAGAGTACTGGCAAGCTTTCTGAGGTGATTTGGAGTGCATAGAGCAGCACAAGATCAAAGTTGAGCAGAGGAGATAGGAGATAAGGAAATGGCTGGGCTGAGAGTGAGAGGGAAAAATGAAAAATACTGGAGAATGGTAGCAGAAGAGGACAGGTTTGATCTCAGAGTGGAAATAGTGGGAAAGTATGTATGATAGCCTAGAAAAAAAATCCCCGCCTTTAAGGAAGTACAAAGTTATGAAGTACAAGAAAGAAGAGTTTTAGAGTGGCAGCATAAGCCTGAAGATAGGAGGGCTACTCAGGAACACAGAATCTTGCATTCCTCTTGCTTCCTCTCCCATTGATGTACTAAATGTTGTGCCCTTCCTGTGTGATGGTGGTGTGATGTTGTCCAAGCTCTCCAGGTTCTGATCTAATAAAGTAAAACCAGTAATTTTCCTTAGTGTGCAGTCAGCAGATTGAAAAAGGAGGGGAAGGAGTAAGAGTTGGGTGAGGGCTGTGTAGCCTTGGTTATGGTCTTTATTCTTATAATCAAAATTTTACCCATAAAGGGTTCCAGAATTGAGTCCTTGTCAGCTGATACAAATAAAAGTCTTATTCCTCATTCTTTCCCTTTCCCCCCTGTATCACTAATATGTAACAGATGTAAAAAGAGGAAAGCATCATTGGTTTTAATGGCAGACAGGGAAAATCAGGTATTGACTGATTTCAGATTCTGTTTTGCCATGACCTGGGTAGGGTTGCATGACCCTGTCCTTTGTGAAGATGATTGGAGAACTCTGGCTGTGTTCTTGTTACTACTACAGCTATTATTATTACTGTTATTACTATTATTATTAAAAGTAAGTAAATGTATCTGTGTGAGAGAGTGAGACTGGGTGAATGTGTGTGGGGCAGGAGGAGGAATTGAAACCTATGTTGTTTGTTCTTGCTGGTGGGTCAGGATTAGGCTCTTGGGCAACAGTGGGAGCCCTGAAGAAACCTCCTTTGAGGACTTCCTATTTTTTTTTTAGAAAAAAATTTTTTTTAGACTTTGAGGAGTCTGCACAGCATCACTCTGTCACTGGAAACTTATCACTTGGGTGGAAGTCCTGTGTTTCTGCTGCATTTTTAATAGATCCTTGTTCTTACAGTAGAACTTTACTACCTGGGAGCCACTTTGTGGGAGTTACTTAATAGACAATATTCAAAAATGTGTTCTCAATAGAAATGTTTAAAAAACATGTGGAAGTGGGATTTGGGGTTACTGGTTTAAAGGTGAGCACAGTTGGTGGCAAGTTAACAATTGGACTCGCTGATCTTAGAGGCCTTTTCCAACCTAAATGATTCTACGACAAAACAGCCTCAGGAGAACAATTGTAGTGCTGGCGATGCAAGAACACCAATCCAGTGTTTTTATGTCGCCTCAGGTTTTCCCACAAGGCCTTGAATAATTCAAATGGCCTCTCAATACCTCAGGTGGTCGGAAATGAGGTGAGGAAAGTAGTACTACTTGACTTTGTGGATGTAGGCTGATAAAGATATTGGAACTGTTGAGGTATCTAAAGGTAATAGCTTTTATCTGAGGCAGTAAATATGTCTGCCTGCTCCCAAGTTGCTTATGGCGTATGCCTTATTTAAGTTAGGCATGGAGGCTTTTATAAATCAGTCCCTTGCAACCTGTAGAAAATCTCAGCAAGGCAACAAGCTGCTGAGTGGCTCCCCAGTGTTCAGTATTAGTGTTAAAAAAAAACCAAGGGGATTTCCTGCTACACAGTTTATTTTCTTGGCTCTTCACATGTGGTGGGCATACAGTTTACTATTCTGGTTAATCCTGCCTTTCTAGATGCACCTCAGAGAACAACTGCCAGCATCAGTGATGAATTACAAGGGAGCAGGAGGACCTGTTAGTCATGGGGAATTAAAGATCAGGGGCTTCAAATGGCAGTTTATCCATAGACCAATACTGAAAGTGAATCCCTGAGCATCTCCAATACATAAGGATGTAATTGTAGGTGACCCTGAGTAACCCAGGATGTAGGGACCAGGCACTTCTCCAGATCATGACTGTCTGGTTTTGTAATTTTATCCTAGGGCTACCCTACCTCTGGCTTCCTTTAAGCCTGGATCTGAAAAGTACTGTGATCTATTGTGATTTTTTTAGAGAGCCCACAAGAATTCCAAGCTAATATTTCAAGGCACTGAAAAAGAATCCTTTGCCCTCATGAAATTAATTCAGAACACAGATTACCTTTCAGTTGACTACTTCTTTGCACAGCTCTGCTAAGTAGTTTATCTTCTTAAAGTATGGTCAGATGGGATTTTTAAAATTCTGTTTCTTTCTAAAAAAAGGGACACGACCCTGATTAGGGATATCCCTGGGGAATGAACCTAGGAACTCTGGATCAAAAGGAACAAATCTGCCTTGCTTGTGCTAGTTGTATATCTATGAATGTCTGTGTATTATCCAGAGGCTTGCAAGTGTTGCCCTGCCCTCTGAAGAAGAACGAGGAGTCACAATGGGGGAGTTTGTTTGTATCTCCACCTTGATTTCATCAGCTTGTACCAAACCTCCATCATCCTGGGTGCCCCTACTTTGAGCCCTTGGAGCTGGAAGTCAGGAAGTGTTTCTGTCTAAGCCACAGCATAGCTGGTGTGGTGACAGCTCATTCCTTAGCCCTGACGTGCGCTCTGACCGCGTGCAGGGAGTGCAGAACAGGAGTGTTGGATACTTGGGAATGACGATAGGATCTTTTGAGCCTTGGAATGGCAGAGGATGCGATGAAAAATCACAGCGCTTTCCAGCAGGATAAGAGATGCTCAGTGCCTCTTAAGAACAGTTATGGATTAGTGGAATGTTAACTGGGTGAAAAGCTGGCTGGATGGCCACGCCCAGGGAGTGATGTTGAGTGGAGTTACCTGCAGCTGGGGACCGGGCACTGAGGAAGAGAGTGCATGACTCCTGTAAATGATAGTTGAGCCTGCCAAATTGTTTGGTTTTACAGGTGAGTTGGGGAATATACCTGGACCTCATAATGATACAAAGGGCATCTGTGTCCCTCACCACGGCTTGGATATTTGTGCTGTCAGTTGCCGCAGTGCTACCAGGAGTGCAGGCAGCCTTTGTGAGGAGATCAGGCAGCTCTGGAGGTACTGTAGGAAAGCAGAGCAGCACTGAGGTGTATATATAGGAAATCTGGATTTCCTCTGGCTAGGATTTCTGACTCTGCTGCAGATCTGTTGTGCCACCTCAGGCAGATCTCTCTATTCCCCTGAATGGTTTTTTTTCTCTCTTGTTTATTCCTGTCATACTGCCGGGATGGAACTGCACCAAGCCCTCTGTTGTACAGCACCAGGTTGTACAAGCAGCTGGGGTCTCCCAGCACATCCATCACACTAATAATGATAGGAAGGAGAGCACCCATCAGAAATATTTCCTTACTTTTTAGTTATGAATACATTTTCTTTTCTCTCTTTTTTCATTCTATTTTTTTTTCTTTTTATTTTTTTCTTGCTTGAAGGGGAAAATAAGTCAGTCATCTTTTATTCCTTCTAAAACAAATGACTCATGACAGGTCCAGAAATGTGTTTCCTGCAATTACTCCATGCACACAGGAGCCATACTGGCTCATTTATACACCTACATACCACAGCTCAGACTTTTCATTTGCTTGGCCTACATCTTTTGTTTGCAGTGATAGGAACGTGAAAGTACAACAGGAATAGGGCTAGGGAAGAGAAGAGGGAAGAGAATGCATTGCTGCCTGAAAATTGCTGTCTCAGTGTTTTATTTGTTGCATACGCAGAACAATATTATTTTAATAATATTTTATTAAAATCTATAAACAAAATTTTATTCTTTTTATTGTCTACCAGCAGTGCATGAACCCAGATGTGGACTCTGTGTGCATTGCACCCTGAGTGGCTGCTTGTGCCACTCAGACAAGGTTGGTTTATGGCCTTGGCTGGCAGAGGAAGGGAGAAGAGCATGCAAGGAACTTTCCTATTGTTCAGGAGTAAGAGTGTACCCTGCGGAAAGGAGCATGAGGCAGACACTGGGCCAGCCCTCTCCTCCTCACCAGCCTTGTCCCTGGTCACTTTTGCTCCTGGGACTCTCCTCCAGCAGGAGCTGCTGTATGCTGGCACTGATGGCTGTGGGGTGACAGGCAGGAGGAGAAAGTGGGGGACGTGCTGCTGTCTGATTTACATGCCCTCAGCAGGGGTTGTCCTTGGCCAAGTGCCATCAGGGTGTTTGTGTGAGAGCTGAAGTGCAGTCAAGGCTGGTTAGATCAGCATAAGGCTAATTTTAAATCCCAGATACACTGCCAGTCTTGTTCTGCATAGCTCCAGCCCTCCTGCTCCCTTTCATCTTGCCGCAGCTTCATCTTTCCTTTTCAGAGTTGTCCCCCTATTGGTTAGTGCAATTCCTGGGCGGCTGTTTTTTGTCCCTAAGCCCATTAGTGTGTTTGCAGCTCGTGTCCTGGAACTGTTTGCCCTTGTCAGATCTGTCCCTCTCACACAGCCAGCTACATAGTCTGGCAGCTCTAGGCCTCCTGCCAAGGCTTTTGTGGTGCTGTGGTCTCTCACGCAAAGAGCCACTCTTGTCTGTAGCAGCACAGGCTGACAGATGTTTTGACTTCTGCTTTTGTCCCGCCTGGCTGTCTTGGAGACACGAAAGGCACACTGGAACTAGCACAGATGGGAGAGATGTCTGCTGAGATCTACCAAAGGTCACACAAATCTGTGGAAGGAAGGTATTAGTGCCGTGTTTATTCCGTCCCTACGTCCCTCTGCAGCTTGAGATGCTGCAGGGAGGAGCCATTCCTGGTGTGTCCAATCTTCATAATATCATCTAGCTTAGTTGTGTCCTGGCTCTTCCTTCTGTTGAAGGCTGTGTAAGCACATGTTTGCCATGCCTACATTTAAAAAGAAATCCTCGGGTTTCAGGGTTAGCAAGCAGCTCTGAGGAGCTGGGACTGTTCATGACTGTCTGCATGGTTGCCCCAGATCTTGAACTCCACTACTTAGTAAGAGCCTCTGGTTTGAGCTAAAAAGACAATTTTGCAGGTAATTTTAGTTGGAGGAAAAAACCTAAACTCCAAATACCCACGAACTAAGAGCTGTAATGACTTGTGTCTCGCGTAATTACAAGAGGACCTAGAATGCACCCCAGAGAGCAGGGACTCCAGAATCATTGCCATAGCTCATGCTGTTTAAGTAATTCAAAGGCAGTTTCTTACCCAAAACTCTTTGGTCCAGTGAATACGGGTGAGGTATTTTTGATTCTTGTTCTGATGTCATGGATTGGATCTACTGTGTAGACACGTTTTTGTGTTATTGTCTTTGATGAACAACTTGATGATGTTGGGTTTTTTTTGTTTGTTTTGTTTTGTTTTATTTTTTTTGAAGCTTGCACCATGGTAAGAAAATTGATAGCAGCGTTCTGTGTGCAATGCCACAGATTATTTAAGGTGCTAATGCCCATTCATGGCTGTTGGTTAATTGAACATCACAGAGTTATAGGCCTGAGCTGCCAAATGTAAACAGGGTAATAATTTTTATTTATTTCACAAGAGAAAATTCTGATCATCAGTTATGTTTATTGACCAAATATCTCAGGGCTCAGTAGTGTAACATTTTACAGTAAATTATTAACATTATGCTGAGGAACAGAGAGATAGGAAAGAGTCTTAAAATACTTCTCTGTTGTGACCTCATCATCCTTTTCCTTGTGATGGCATTTACTTGTCATCCTTGCATGAAAAGTATGTGTTCAGCAGATGTCTCGGCAGCACTGAATTGTATCAGGTCCATTGCTCTTTGCTGGTCTTTATTCTTTAGAGTGGGAGACAAATGGTGCTTAAACCTTTGAATCAAGGAACAGTTTTCAGAAGTGCTTAAATGATTTAAGAGTGCAGTTCGCTTTGGCTTCTAGTCAGACTTAGTGCTCTTTAATCTTCTTAAGTTCTTTCTTTCCCTCCTCCAAGGGTTTGCTGAATCTGTCTCTCCTTTGCACTAGCACGGCCCCTGTAGCTCTTGTTGAGTGGTGTCCAGTCTCCAATACACTGCCACATCAGCCTGGCACAGGAGGTCAGTGTCTCCAGCTTGCAGTGGGGAGTTCAGGCACAAGGGAGATGGTGTGAGTTGCCCCAAGCCAGACAGGGATTTTGAAGCATGGCATACCTAAGTCCTGTGCTAAAAACCCTGAGCCCGATTGCTCGGCTTCTCTACAGCAGGGAGGTGCTGAGTGTTCCCTGCCAGGCTTTGCTAAGGTTTGCTCTTCCTGCCATGGTCTGCTTTTCCACACATACAAGAACTTGCCAAAACTGCTGAGGTTTCGCTGTAAACTGAAGCGTTGGAATCAAAACCCCCCAGGATTGTGCTCTGATGAATTACTCTGTGTGCTGAGAAAAGGAAGATAAGGAGCAGGCAGAGGAAAAGGCATTTAAATACGGTATCCCACATATATCATTTGTTATTTCACTCATGATGTCTGACAATGGAAGAGCATACAAAGTACAGATTTGCTGGTGTTGGGCTCCTTCCCCAGGTAGTCCTCCCATTAATGGTATCTCTGTTGTAAGTCCATGCTTGGTGAGCTTTGGACCGCCTCTGCGGTCTCACCTATACGTATAGACCTCACCTATAGGGTTTGGGACATCCTTTGGGATGGGCATTATAGGGGATTTAAGCAAGCAAAGATGTGAGCTTGAAAAGATGCTGCTTTGAATTTTCTTGAAACGTTGCTTCTTTGGATTGGAGTGATAGCTTGTCTTTGTTTGGAACAGCTGTAGCCTTGCATTTAGGAGAAACAGGATTTCTGGAGTAAATGCCCTTTTGGGGGCAGAGTGGAAGCCTCAGCACTGGCCTAGGTTTTATGCCTGCTGTTTTCTTTCTGTAAACACTTTCTCTCTGCAGCCACTGCTGTTTGTGCTGTGAACAGGTTTTCCATGGGGAAAAGGATTGGAGGGTGCATGGGAACATTTTTTCAAATGAAAACTTCTGCAAAAATGTTTAGAAAGAACTAATTCTGAAAGTTTTTAACAGTGAGGACAGTCAGCATTTTGGCTGTTGTGTGCTTTTTTTTTTTTTAAAGATTTTGATTGTTGCTGTTTCTTTCTCTCTATGTTGTTGTGTCCTTCATTTTCAACACTGTTTTGTGTGGGCTTAACAATGGTGTGTGTCTCAGGGACCATGTGTTTCAGTTATCTGGTCTGGGCCAATTGAACAGCTGTAGTCATCTGGCAGGTTGTGTTCCTGAAATGAAAAATATGTTTTTTATTTATTTTAAAACCTGATTGGCAGTCAATGCTGTATAGCTACCGCATTCTAATTATAGACAGTGGCAAAACTAATAAAACCCCGAAGTATACATATATATGTATATATTTTTTTTTTTTNCATATATATGTATATATATTTTTTTTTTTTAAGGAAAATATTCTTACTGTCTTGAAATATTTTAAAATACCTTTTGTCTATTTTAGGTTGCTTTATTTCAGATTATCTAATTTACTCTCCAGGAATGATCAGGGAGCACTTGCATGCCAAATGTCAGCCCATCACTTGGGCTGGTGGTGTCTCTGTTAAAATGGATTTAAGAAAGGACAAAAAACGCCATACAGGCAGAGAAGGAGGGGAGAGAAAAACGTGAGAAAGAGCAGAGGGAGCACCAATGTAAGGGAAGAAGGAGGAGTAGATGCTCCATGCTAGACAGGAGCAGCTACTTGGCAGCCTGTGGAAGACTCATATGGAAGCTGATGGCTGTTCCCCTGGTATGAGAACAGACTGTGTGGGATGAAGGGGCTGAGGGCAACCTTGCTGAGAAGGACTTGGCAGATAGAAAACTGAATATGACCCAGCAATGTTCACTTGTAGCCCAGGAAGACAGTCCTGTCCTGGGCTGCATCAAAAGAAGTATGGCCAGATGAAGGAGGTGATTTTGGCCCTGTTCTCCTATGAGACTCCGCCTGGAGCTCTGCATCCAGATCTGGAGTCCTCTGTCCAGGAGAGACATGGACCTGTTGAAGTGGGTCAGAGAAGGGACACAAAAATGATCTGAGGACACCTTTTCTGTGAGGTTGGGCTGAGAGAGTTTGGGCTATTCAGCCTGGGGAAGAGAAGGCTCTGGGGAGACCTTACTGCAGTCTTTCAATACCTAAAGGGCTTATAAAGGAGGTTGGGGTAGACTACTTAAGGCCTGTTATGATTACAGGAGTATTAGTATTTTTTTATTTCTTTTATCATTACAGGATTATCTTACCCCAATAGGACAGGGGCAAGTAGTTTTAAGCTAGAAGAGGATAGATGCAGACCAGATAAAAGGAAAGTTTTTTGGGATGAGGGTGCTAAAATACTGGAAGAAGCTGCC
This sequence comes from Tichodroma muraria, assembly GCA_013390105.1. Lineage (NCBI taxonomy): Eukaryota > Metazoa > Chordata > Aves > Passeriformes > Sittidae > Tichodroma > Tichodroma muraria. The sequence goes on along the minus strand of WAAG01054400.1, from coordinate 11,476 downwards.
CAGGGAGGTGGTGGATGCCCCATTCCTGGAAAGATTTAGTCAGGGTCTGGTTGGATGGGGCTCTGAGCAACCTGGTCTGGTTGAAGATGTCCTTTCTTATTGCAGGATGTTGGATTAGATGATCTTTAAAGTCCTCTTCTGACTCAAATCATTCTATGATTCTATGGCCATAGCTCCCAACTGCTGTGCTGCTTGGGATAAGGGGTAGAGTCTTGAGAAAAGCAGTGAAATTGAGCCTGGGAGAGGGGAGAGGAAAGGTGCTATTTTAACATTTGTGGTTTTTTTTCTCTTTACCTGCATCTGTTTTATTTTGCAATATGTAATTTTCATCAAGTCACGTCTGTTTTGCCTGCTTTGCCTGCAACAGTTGTTGATAAGCGATCTCCCTGTCTTTATCTCAACTCGCAAGCTTTCTCATTCCTATTCTCGCTAATTTCTCCATATCCTGCTGAGAGGAGCGAGCGAGTGAGAGCCTGGGAGGGTGCTTGGCTCTTAGCCAAGGCTAACCCACCGCAGTGAGGAGATTTAACGTCAAACTAAGCAGGTCTCACGCTTGCACAGTGCTGTGCACTGCAGCTGTGAGCTGCAGCTAAGCTGCCTCATTTAAATGACCAGTGCAGAAGCTTGAGGCTCAGTGCTGGCTTCACATCTCCACCTGCTTGGGTGTCCAGCATCCTAAGAGGGCTTTTAGTGTAAGCTACCTGCCTCTTCAGCCTTTTCCTCCTCACCACTAATACAAAGGACCTCCTACAATGTCTGAATCTCCTCACTTTTCCTTATGGTATCCTACCCTGTATGTGCAGACATTGTATTTCTTCCAGGGGTCTTACGCTGGATGCAGAGGGGAGACTTGTGAGCTTATGCACTTGCAAATAGGAGGGAGGAGCTTGCTGGTGTAGTTGCAGTCAGAATGGATGCATCTCACAACGTGGTATTTTGGTAAGATGTTGTCTTTGATATGAAGGGGGTAGAAGCTGCCCTTGGTTACTTGGAGACAGGCGTTGGGTTCCGTAAAACATTGCTGATCTCACAAGAGATCAAATCAAACTAAATCATGAGGGTTTTTTTAAAAAAAATAAATTCTCAGAAGAATATATCCTGAGTTTCTCTTTTGACCTTTATGCTTTGTTGGCAGGAGTGGGAGGTCCACAGTGTGGTTGTGAGGGCACATAAAAATGCATTCACCTTCATACACTTCGCTGTGTGCTGAGACATTGACTCCTCCATTGTTCATCTTTCACAGCTAAAGTAATCACCACCCACCTTCCTTATGAGTTTTTCCTCTCAGCCTTTGCACTTTTTCTCCTGTATGGCCACTTTGGTATGCTGAATAAAAAATAATGCTGGAGGAAAACTGAGAACATTACAGAAGTTGAAGAACAGGAAATGGCAGAGCTTGAATGTGGTGGGCACAGGTCTGTCTTAAGATGGAGGAAAATACCTTCACGAGTCCCTTGAGGAGAAAAAATGTCCAAGTCAGATAATTAGGCAGTATTTTGCTTCAGGGTCCTACATAGAACGCTGATTAAATTAGCAGACCTAAAAATAATTGAGCTGGAGGAGCTGCTCACTTTACATCAAGGGCACTTGCAATGTCCTGCAAGTGCTAAATGCTGTGATTGGTGAATTTTTTGTGGGAGCTGGCAATGCTGTTACATCATCATATGAATCATGTTCTCTGTACTTCCTACCATGCCTTCCAGCTGTGACCCTGCAGGCAGGAGAAAGTAGTCATGTGCATGATCCACATCCAAATGGGCATTTTTTTTTTTCCTGGTGAACTATATTGATTTTGCAAATATGCACTCAATTAATGAAGTGTGCTAATTCTGGAAATGTTATTTATCTGTGTCCTTATTGCAAATGCTTACAGTATGGATTGTGCCAGGAATTGGGTGACTTTTGATTTTGTATGTAAGCTATACATTAGGGCCTCATAGGTCAGGTCTTTATTTTCTGGATGTTCCTCTGTTTTCCTCATGAAAAAGTTCTGATTTATTTGCTATACTGCATTCATTCCCCAGACGTAAGCTCCCTGACTCAGATCTGTGAATGGCTTCTAATTTTGGATGCCCAATGGCTTAGATGCCCGTGCCTGGCAGCGTGGCATGTCTGGCTGTTCCTCAGTTGTCACTTAGGAGTTTGGTGGATGCTGAAGTCTGACCACAGCACTTGAAGTGACCAGGTAGCTGAAAGCACGCCAAGTGTGTGAAAATTTGCTTGCCAAGTGTTGCAGGTGCTTTTGCAAGCCCTAAACACCCAGCACGTATATTTGTTTTGTGAATATTGAGGTTAAAAGAAAAACTAAACCAAACCCAGCAAAAACTAAGATTTGTAGCTGATTGAAGGAGAGAAAGAGCATAGCTGTTCCGACAACCAAGTGTAGTCAGCAATCTCATGTGCTGTTAATTTTGCCTGTAGCAGCGTTTGTGCCATTGGTAAAGTGACAGTGCTGTCACGGGATCCAGTTTCTACTGAGTTCTCACCTGGGTGTGGGTGCGAGCCCAGAGTTAAGAGCTGTATGAGAGCAGGCAAGGCAGGAGCAGTTTCAAACTCAGCATTTTGGTGTTCCCATGCTCTTCTGGAATGACTGCTGTACTTTTTAATGCTGCGGGATTGGCACATCATGAAGAACGTGGAATTCATTTGTGTGTTTGTGATTCTTTATTTGGTTTGGGTTTTTAAAATTCTTTAATGCTTGCAAAATATAAAGAGCTCTACAAGCTGCACTGAAATTGAGCTGAGTGTAATAATGTGTTTGGGAAGGAAATCTTAAGTCACTCAGTGGATGTACATATTCTGCTGCAGCCCTGAGTGCTGAATCCCATCACAGCAGCGCTCAGTTCATCCAAGTGGCATTCATCTCATCTGTCTCTAGCTGTCTAAAATTTAAGCATCTAGGCCAGAAGGTGCTTCAGTCCAGCTGTTTCATGTGCCTATTTTAGGGTGGATAAGTCATGGTCAGATGAAGTGTGTCTGCACTGGCTGCAGGGTACACAGAACTAGTTTGCATGCTGTGTCTGAGTTCGGCCCTGGAGCAGCCCCACAGTCTGCGAGAGCTCGCAGCCTCACGGTGTCATTTAAGACAGCAGTTGTGTTGATACTCAGAACAGCACTTGGGAACCTCCTTTTCCCCCTGAGCAGCCTTGTTTTCCTGGAATCAGGCCTCCAGCTCTTACCAGATGTCCCCTTCTGGCTCCAGCTGTGTCAGCTAGGATGTCACTCCCTGTTGGTGCTTTCCGGAGCCGGTGGTGGTCCCGCAGAGATCTGACAGCAGGGCAGTCTGCGGGAAGCTGAATCTATCAATTTATTGAAAACAGTTTGCAGCTTTTGAGTTGATCTGTCCTGATGGATTCTATCCGAAGCAGACCTGGCAGCACTTGCACAAATGCTCCCACCAGCAGACTGATGGCAGCAACCACTGGACAATAACTCTGGTGGCATTACAGCGTGCAAAGGGAATGTCTTTCTGCAGTTTCAGCAGAGGAGACAGGGAGTCTCAGCCTGGGTTCCGTGCCCTGGACTGTGCAGTTCTCTAGCTTGTCTCATTTAAAGCCTGCAGTGATGTTCGAGCGCTCCCGTCTCTCAGCTGTGCGTGTGTGATAGTGTTGACCTTGACCCGTTCTGCCAAGCTGGGTGTGGTGAACTGCGAGGGAATGCGGTGTGCTTTGGGGGCAGGTGTAGTGGATACCAAGGAGCTCTTCAGACAGGGTAGCCCTGAGAAGGGCTGCGTCCCTCCAAGACAGTGAGCACGTACACATAGCAAAGAGTTGGTTGTACCGGGGGGGATTTGTGACAGCAAATGAGTTTGCTACAGGTGTTAGCAGATGATTTCTGTGCTTGCATATATTCCTGCAGAGCCATTCTGTTTTCTCAGCCTTTACATTCACAGATGTGTGAGGCTATAAACAAAGTAATCTTGCTTCCTCTTAATTCAGAATTTGGACTCTTCCTTGCTCCATTAAACCTCACATTTAACTTTACTTTGAAGAGTTTTAGTCGTAGGAATGGTGTTGGGGACAGAAATGGTACATTTAGTTCTGCTGAATGGATAGGGTATTAGATTGACAGTCTCTGTCAGTGTTTAATTGCAGATTAATGGGAGGTAATATGTCATTATGGCAGCTCAGTAGCACAAGCTTTGGAGCTGCACACAAAGTCCAGGCTTTCATTTCTTGTTAGAGGAGGCTACTCTGACCTGCCTTGCACAATTTCCTCTCTGTTCTCTTGTGGCAGAGAATAGGAATATTTACAGTTCAGTTACTTCATGACCTCGGGAATATGATGCAAGACCAAAGGTGTAATTTAAAGGGTATGAAGAGATGGGGAAGAACTGATACAATACAGGAATGACATAATTCCAACCATATGCTACAAGGAATGAAGTATCTATGAAAAGCTTTATGCTGTGAAATAAGCAGCTTTCTGTACAACGCCTGCCAGCAGATACAAAGGTATTATTTGTGTCCAAAATGAGTAGATCTGCTCAACTTTACTAACCACACCGTGAAGTCAAGGGAGGGACTATATTCATGGGGTGGAAAATGAGGGCATTCCATAAATGGGTTATTGAAGTAATATTCCCAGTTATTGCCTAGTTGAGCCTCTATCAGCTGGTACTTTAGTACTTCATGTCTTGCAGCAGATGCCTTATACTGAGCAAGTTGATTTGAAGCTGTTCTTACTGAGGACCACCTTGAGACATTTACTTCCCTAAAAAGTACTTTACACTATAAGCAGCCCTCCTTATGTCTGCAGAAAAAAAATAATGCTATTTGGGAATGGAGTAGATTGTGTTTTGGCCCTAGGGAAGGAGCTGAATAACGTGTTAGAAAGGACTTAATCACTTTAAGATGTAATAGGTCTCCTTCAATTTGTCTTTCCTTGTAAGACGGCCTGTCAGTGTTGCTGTGCAGGTACCAGGCACCTCCTCAAGAGTCACTTGTTCTTGAACTCCACAACTGACAGTCCTGCTTGTGCAGACTGTGCAGTGTGGAGTGTCATAAGGTGGAATGAATTTTTTTTNTTTTTTTTTTTTTTTGGTGGGGTAGGGAAAAGGTTCCTGTGTAGCAATGGGCAGAGCAGGTCTTTATCTCTTCCTCTCTGACTGGAGTCATGTGGAGGAAATGTTAACCATCCCAGAATGAAAGATATGGCTTGGAAACATCTGTGGCAAGCACAGGACTGCTGCTTCTGTGACAGATTTCAAGGCAGCAGTTGTAATGCTGGTTAAAAGAGAAGAGGGAGTCTGCAGGTGAGGACGTTGAGCTGTGTGTGACAGATCTGCTGGGAGTTTTATCTTGTGCTGTATGAAGTATAGCTGCCACCATGTTTGCTTGTGATGCGCCATTTGTTTATGCTCCCGACGCTGGCATTTTACCAATTTAACTATTTTGTGTGTCCAAGTTGTCCTCTGCTGCTGTAAAAGTGGGAACTGGCAGAGCTTAGCAAAACTTTACTCGGAGGATAGCAAGTCTGTTATTGAAGCTGCTGACCCAGATGGGCCAGGGATGCTTCTGTATAGAAACAACATGTCTCTTAAACATCTGATGTAGTTTGGCCTTGAAGGTCCTTGTATGTGAGAGTGTTCTGGACTTGTGAAGGGCTATGCATTCCTGTGCAAAGAACAACCCTACCATGCCCAAACCTCTGTGTCAGAGTAGCAGCCCAGGGAGAGCATTGCTGCAGCTGCTGTTGCTCTCAATTCCTTAGAGAGAGGATGCAGCAGCAAAGTTTGGGCAGCGGGGTAGCCAGGCTCTTGCTTCTCTCCTGGTGGCCTGCGTGTCTGAATCACATCTGGGGAGAGAATCATGAGCAAGGCACCAGGGCTGAATGCAGTGCCACCACCTGGGAGCAGAGGTGCACCCTGTAGGGTCCGGGTGTGTTCCTTTGGGTCTAGCTGAGCTGGAAAGGAAGTGACTGTGCACAGCCACCTGGCAAGGGTTGCTGCTTCACTGGCCTGTGGACAGAGCAGTGTATTTGAGTACTTCCTTATCTGCTCCAGGCACAATCAGGTTGCCTAGCTCAGGTCAATGATTTGTGTTGTTTTGTACTAGCACTGATAATTTATTTTTCCTAAGTGTAAGTATGTGGTTTTGACAAAAAGCAGCTCTTCAGGCAACACTGTGGGGAACACCCAGGAAGAAGCTGCAGTGAGTAGCTGAAAGGTGTGAAAATCTTTTAAAGGTACGTAGGGATCTAGGAAGAAAGTCTCTGATGGTCTCAGATTCATAACCCTCTGCCTTTTGCTCAGGGCTTATTTGACAGCAGTGGGTGAACAAAATATTAGTACATTTATGGTTTGCAGGAAGAAAAAGTATTCTTAGACATAATAAATATATGTGGCTAATACAACAGAATGACCAGGCTACTTCAGAAGAGTGGTAAGATCCTAATAATGCCTTTGTTTAAAAGGACCAAGATGCTATCTCACGTCTAGAACTGAGGAAAGTATTTATCATTAGTACCATGCTGCCAGATTTAGTAGTGTGAAAATAATGCAAACAGTCATCTGTAATGCAAATGTTGACGTCTGATTAATAGAGAAAATAACACAAGCAATTAATCCACAAGGGAGTAGATCATTATAAATGTAAATTAGATCATCAAAGGATAAGCCACACAGAAATAAAAATACCCCAAAACATGATTAATTATTGAAATTCCAGTAAAAAAGGCATCTTTAACAACAGAGTCCTTGGAAGACATGTCATGTGGTTCATCAAGATTCTGGACAGGGTTATTTTACAATACAAAAATTGATTAGCTTCATTATAAATATGATGAGGACATTTATTCCTTCCGAGATGGCATTCTGTTTTAGTGACAGAACACAACCTTAGCACTAAACTGACTCATTTCTGATTTGTGTACACCCAATTTTTGCTATAGAAGTAGTTTGCTGAGGTAACTCAGGAGATACCTGCTTGCATTTTTTTTCAGGGATAAGCACAGCCTTTACATAAATAAGTATGCTTGTACTTGCATATGATCTTAATCACCCCAGGATAAAATGTTAGAGGAAAGGCTGTCTTTCTGGTCAGGTCATAGAGATTTGTCACAAATTAGTTTATCTTCTTGCCTCTCAGAAAAATTTTCAGGTGACCTTGGGCAGATCACTTTATCTTTGCTGTGCTTTGTTCTCTACCTTGGTTTTGAATGTTTCAGCTTAATGATGTATAACATGAAATTATTTGAATGGTCTTCATTTCAAGTAATGCTAGGAATCTACCCTTGTAAATCCTGGTCACTCTTCAAAAGCTCAGTTAAAGATGTTACTCTTTTCTAGCAAAGTAGGGCTTGCTGCTCTTCAAGTGCTGTTAAATGTTCAAGTGACTTCTACTTTGAAGATACACAGTATTTTAGCACTGTTTGTAACATTAAAGGCTAGGATTGCAATCTGCATCTTTCCCGAGGTTAAATTTTACATTTTCCTATTATTAGAGACCTACTTAGAAACTTGGCAGTTTTCCCCCCTTTCCATTCAAACTCGACTCAGTGTGCTTTATGGCAGCAGTTTAAGCGCATTTTGCGTGGCATCGTGGTGTGCTGAACACCCTGCAGAACTGGCCTTGTGACACACCTTGCTTCTTATGCAAGGCCAGTTGGAGTTGAGATACCAAAATCAGCCAGATAGAAACTTTCTAACACAGTTTTGAGTGTTAGAAAACAGGCATTCTTTATTGCAGAGCACTGTCACTCAGTTGATCCTTCCTCTAATTAACTGAGTGTCCTGAGTGTTGGCTAAGCAGAGATTTTATCATGTACACTGATTACATATTCATTAGCTATCCCTGCTTACTTGATGTGTATAGATTACTTAATTTTACATAGTCACACCCCGTATTTGAAGTCCTTATATGGCTCTTTGGCATCCTCTTGACTTCTGTTTTGTCAGTCTCATCTACTTCTCTTTATTCGGTAAGAGTAAAATGTTGTTCCGTTCTACTGTCCTTTATCAAGTCCCATCTTTTCTTGGGACTAAGTTCCTTATGGGAACTAGTCTCTTTAATATCTGTTTTTCATTTTATAGCATGACGTGTTACAACAAGCAAGCTATAACACTTCATAGCAATTATTGTGGTGACAGTTGTAAACAGATGTTTTAACCAAGTCCAGCTGGGTAACCATGAAGTAAGTTTGGTCCAGATTTCTTCAGATCTCCAGGAGGTGTCATCTGGAGCTGTGTGTTGTAAAATCTCAGTTGGTTTCCGAATTTCCTGGGTGTCCGTAGACGCTCCACCACTTTGATAGCAAAACAAGACTTAAGCATCTTGGGTTTTTTGATTACCCGAGGGGATTTGTCCCTTTTAGTTCTGGAATAATGTATCTGTGATTTTACTCTGCCCAGTTTCAGTGCAGTTAAAGTTGTCAGTAGGAGCTGGAAAGGTCCCCTCCACTTTGCCTGGAGCAGGGAGGTTCCCCAGTCTCTTAAGCAGACCCAATCTCCTGGTTGGAACTCGTACGCTGCTGTGTCCAGTCCACTCAGTCTGGAGATCATCGCTGCTCGCTGTACATCCCATGAAATTTTATGAAGTGAAATGAGGTAATCGTTCAACTTGAGCCCTCCTTTTAGGTGTGTGTCTCCTGGAATGTGTGGTACGTGGTAGGGTTGACCATATAGCAACTCATAGGGGCTTATTTTGCTGGTGTCCCACAGCTGAATTCTCAGTTGTAGTACAGCAACAGGTAAGGCTTGGGCTTCTGTCCTGGAGGTTTCCTGACATATTTTACCCAATTGCAATCTGTATAATTCATTCAGTCTGCTTTGCCACTAGCTTCAGGCCCATAAGGTGTACGAAGATCCCAAGCTATTCCTTCCAAGGCTTTCCTAACCTATTGTACCACTTCTGCATTCAAGTGGGAACTACTGACTGATGATATTTCCAAAGGTACCTGGTATCTAGTTATTATTTGATTCGACAGTTAGTCACTTCCCTAGCCTGGTTGGTGCAAGAAGGAAAGGCTTCTGGCTACCCAGAGAAGTTATCCATCAGAACTAGGAGGTGTTAACACCCCCCTTTTTTGGGTAATTCAATGAAATTAATCTGCCAGTATTTACCCAGAACATTTCCAGATTTCATGGCTCCTAGCACAGCTTTATTAGCTGTATAAGGGTTGTTTCTTTTATAAACTATACATTGTTGGATTCTTGATTGTACAATCTGAGCCATTTTAAACCCAGTTATAGATTTTTGCAAATGTTCCAAAAGTTTTTCAGTACTCTGAGTGGCTTTATGTTCACAATCCACTATTTCACGCAAGATTGGTTATGGGACTATTATTTGCCTGGTTGGAGTAACTGCCTGGCCTCGTGGATCAAATTTTGCTTTTAAGGTTTCAATTAATTGACAGTCCCTAGCACTATACTCTGATTTTTCTACTGGGAGAGGTCTCTCTGGCAGGGGGATTAAAGGTATGTTTTCTAACGTGCCTTTTTCTGCAGCCTCTTTGGCAGCTTTATCAGCTAAATGATTCCCCAGTTCCAGTTTGGTCTCACCTGCTTGGTGTGCACTGCAGTGCATAATAGCAACCTCTGCTGGTTTCTGGATACTTTTGGGTAAATCCGAGATTTGTTTTCTATTGTTGATTGACATGCTGTGGTTGATTGAGATGTCAAAAGGCCTCTTTTCAGATGGCCCTATGTGCATACACCACTCCAAAATGTTTGTATTTTCAGTCAGTCCAAATGTTAACTCATTTTCCTGTACTCAATTCCAAAGCTCAAGTGAGTGCAATTACACATTGGAGGAAGTGCTTCTGATTCAATTACCTCATGGTGTGTAGTCACTGCATATCCAGACAGTCATTTTCCATTCTGGACAAAGCTGCTCCCATCAGTAAACAACTCTCAATCAGGACTTGCCAAGGGTCTGTCTCCTAAGTCGGGTCTGCTGGAATACGCTTCTTCTATAGTTTGTAAGCAAACAAAGCAAAACATAGTCATTCTCTGGGCTTCCTTCTACTTATTGGGCAGATAAGAGCACAGCAGGGTTAAGGATAGAAGTTGTTTTGATTGTCACACCGTCTCGCTTCAGCAAGACTACCTGTTACTTCAGCATCTGGCTGGGAGAAAGCCAGTGGCCTCCTTTTTGCTTGAGTACCGACTGCACCATGTGTGGTACAAAAATGACAATCCCAAAGTCGGTTTTCAAGCTTCCTGGATCAAAGAACAGTAGCTGCTACTGCCCTCAGACAACTAGACCAGCCTTGGCTGACATTTAGTTGCTCTGAAAAGTAGGCCACAGCCCTCCTCTGCTCCCCAAGGAACTGTGACATCACTCACAGTGCTATGTAACACCTTTTATAGGTAAATAGTTCAAACAGGCACATGGGGTCTGGGAGCCCCGAAGCAGGACCTGCCTAAGGGCTTGCTTGAGTTGTAAAAAGGCAGCCCATGAGTCATCAGTCGGACTGTAATGTCCTTCTGAGCTGTCTTGAGCTCATACAGTGGCTTTGCTAGCAGCCCACAGTTGCTCATCCACAAGAGACACCGCCCCACCATCCCAGGAAGTGCACGTAAGTCTCTTACCGTTTGTGGCGGTGGGTGTTGTTAAATTGCTTCTTTTCATTCCTGTCCAGCCTCCTTTGTCCTCGGAGAACGTCGAATCCCAAGTGGGTTACTGTGGTCTGGAGTATTTCTGCTTTGTCTTTGGATCCTCTATATCCAGTTAGTCCCAGAAAATTTAGTAAGGCCACAGTCTGATCCCAGCATTGCTGTAGTTTCAGTGGCTGTCAGAATGTCATCTGCATACTGTAACAAGACTCCAGTAGGGTTCTGATTTTTCCATTCTTCCAGTTCTTTTGTCCATTGATTTCCAAATATTTTGGCTATTTAATTTTTGGCTATTTTTAAACCCCTGTGGTAGAACTATCCAAGTCAGTTGGCTTCTCTCTCTGTTTGGATTTTCCCATTCAAAAGCAAATAGCTCTTGACTCTCAGTACTCAAAGGGATGCAGAAAAAGGCACCTTTCAAATCTATTACTGTAAACCGTTTTAATTTTTCACTCAAGATTGCTAGTAAGGTACAAGGATTTGCTGCTACTGGGTGTATATTTTCTGTCTTTTTTAAGGCTATAAGGTTGTGTACCAGCTGGTAAGCCCTTCCTTCAGTTCGCATTCTTAACTGGCAAAATAAGGGTATTAAATTTGGATTCACATTCCTTCAATAGGCCATGTTTTATAAATTTTTCAACAAAGGGTTATAAAGGGTTATAACCCCTTATGACTTTCTATTTTCAAAGGGTATTGCTTTTGCCTTACTGATCCTCTAGGTTTCAATTTAATTCTTACAGGCTCTGATCTTTTGGATCACTCAGGCACCTCTCCAGCCCAGACTATCAGAATCACTGCATCCTCAAGTGATACTGGCAGATGTATCACATCCAGTTTCAGAGTCTGTAATGCTAAAATAGAGGCTTCCACATATTTAGGTTCTGGAATAATAACCATTATTTTGCCATTTTAAAATTTGAT
>WAAG01054398.1:11183-65013 GCA_013390105.1 Tichodroma muraria | reverse complement strand
AATGAAACAAAAGAAAAAAAAAACACATGAGCAGCATTAGTATCAGATACTAGTAACATTGATTAAAATCTGTAATCTTTAGCAAGATATTTAGCTGTTTATTTTGGCAAACCTGAATTTTAGGAAGCAAACTTTAAGATTAAACATTTTCCTTCCATCAATAGGTGTCTGATCTCTTTTTTCTAAAACTTCTTCCCTTGATACTTGTTTTGAGTTTTCTTTATTTAATTGGGCTTGTTAGTGTTTTTGAGCAGTTCAGTGTCCGGTGGCCAGGAGGAGGTCATGAGAGCAGAGATAGCTAAAATGCTACATTTTCATTGGGTTTTTTGAAACAACTTGTTTTTGTCATAGCATGCTGATTTTTCATTTGTTGTCCTTAATGGCTGCACAGGAATTATTTCTGGTTTATGTGCAGTCTGCCTTCTTATGGCCATTTCATTTCAGACATTTTAATGACCACCTTGAGTAGTAGTTCCTGATGAAAAGTTTAACTCTGTAATTATACCCATTATGCATAGCAATTTTTGCAGTAAGTTTGATAAGGTAAGTACATTTTAGGGTAATTTTTGACACAAGAATTAGCTCTGCCTGGTTTTCTTCCCCATTATTTCTGTGGAGGCTGACTGGAAGTCTCTAAACCCAACAGATAACATTGTTTACGAAAATATCAGTCTGTAGTTGGTCTAAGAACACAGAAACTACACACTGTGACTGCTCTCAGGAAAGGATTGTGTTCAAAACAGAGTTCAAATATATCCCTAAATTCATCTGTGACGGTGGTACTCAGAATTGTCCTTAAAATGTCTTCTGATTTGAAATGACCTCGTGAATATTTTTTCTTTTAAAAAAAAAACGGAACAATCCATCATGATCCTAAGATGAATTCACTTCTTTGGCAGGAATAACATGCCTGAGCTCAGTAAACTAAGAGCAAAGATGATAAAGAAGAAAGGAGCCCGTGCATATGCTTGTCAGTGCAGCTGGAGATCCATTGATGAATTAACTGACCTCCAAACAGAGCAGCAGCTTCGGTGGGTTTGTGGTAAACATGGAGAATGAAGTCTTCTTGTGTGGGATACCTACTTGTGTGGAAATGGCTCTTAAAATCAATTTGTTTCCTACCCAGTTTTCTGAGAACAGATGGAAATTTGAATACTTAGATCTAGAAATAGATTATAATACCCAGATTTCAACCTGAAAACTTTTTTTTTTAAATTTAACTGTCTTGCAACAGTGTGGGGAGTTGAATTATTAGGAGAAATAACCAGCTCGGAGGCTTTCTGGAAGCTAAATGAGGTTAAAGTTCATACTCAATACTGTTAAAGAAAAGAGGAAATAACAGACTGGGGCATGGGCAAAGCATCTGGAGACTCTTCCTCACATCTAGCAGAGAGCCTGATTTCCCATGTCTGCAGAGTCTTGGACTCAAAATGGTGGGTTGAGAAACAACCATGACACATGAGCATATGAATTTCTGCATAGAAGTGAATCCTGCTCTTCTGCTTTGCTCATAGTTGTTAATGAGCAAGTGGTTGTTTCTCTCTTAAAAAATTACTATGGGATCAGCTGTCATCTTAGAGGTTTCACCTAAAAACTTTTAAGCACACCCCAAAACTTTTACTTCCTTTTACCCCATCAGTAGCCAAAATTACAGGTGCTGAAAATTTTCTTCCAGTTCCTGTTGCTTTCTTCAGAGCACCTGCTGCTGACTAAGGACTTCTTCCACAATGAATTTCTTGAATTTCTCTTCAGCCCTCACTGCACAAGAGATGAACAAGTTAATGTGTAATCATTAAATATGCAATTTTAAAGAGATGGTGAAGGGAACGTTACTCTTTTATCAATATTTTCAAGGGAAAAAGGCTCAGGCTTTTATGAGTGAGAAAATACATATCCCCACTGTTGTTCAAATTCACATTTTTTTTTCAGTTTCACTTAGCTTTCACTTCAGCTTCTCTTTAAAAAATTTTGTATTAAGAAAGTGTAACTGTCCTGTTTCAACACACTCCCCTCGGTAATGTTGTTACTTGGTGAATTGTCTTGCTTACAGTCAATGTCACTATAGTTTATGAGCTTTTTCTTTTCATTATGTATAAATAACACAGAACATAGATTTGAGTTTTACGCAGGGGGAGAGGGAGGAAAGAATAACCAGTTCTGTCATTTACTACACTGAAAAGTGTCTCAGTATGGGAAATCTATCAGTGGTTTTGCTGTGCAGTATGTGTGTCTGTGCAGATAAATTCAGAATTACTAACTTTGGGCAATTCTAGCTATACAGAGCCGTTTCCCTTTCTTTGAAGTTTTGCTCATGGTTCTGATCTGTACATTTGTTCTGTTTCTGAGCTTTTCCAAAACAGCTGCGTGGTCTTAACGAGTTGATTCCTGTGTCTGTCGCCCTCTGCAAGAGCAGATCTCAGTAGTGATCAGAGGCATCTTGTGCTCTGCGCCCTGCTTACCTTGTCCTTCCATGAGTGCTTGTTTTAGACCCTGCAGAGGCCCAGCAGTGTGCCTGGGAAGTCTGGCAGTGCTGCTTCAGTGCTCCAGACTGCACCTTCCAGTGCCCATGCAGCCTTGCTGTAGAGTCAGAGGTGAGTTGGCTTTGGAGAGGTACTACTTGGCATGATGGCATAGATGTATTTAGGGTCATGTATTGTCTTCAGTGAATTTAGTATTTCAGGCTGAAGTTTCAACTGCTGGAGTCCAAAACTGCAGGTTCAGGACCAGAGACCAGTTAATTAATGCTCAGTCTAATGCTTAGCTAATGCTCCTAGGAGAGCTCTGCTTGCCTTTCTGTCCTTTGTGAAGATGTAGCCCTGGTCTGGGCTGTACACAGGGAGTTCTTCAGGTGTTCTTCAGGTGCACCCAAGCAACTTCCAAGCCTAGAGAGCATCAGTGCTAAGAATAAGAGAAGTACCCAGGGGTAGGTAACAAGCTCTGGGGGAGAAGAAACCTGCTTTCCATTCTTCTTGAAGAATGCATTCCAAAAAGGACTGAGTTGCCTTGGCTTTTCTGTTCCAAGGCAATTTGGAACTCATGACCAAGTAGTTCTATGACAGGGTGTCTTTTGGCTAGAATTGTACAGGAACTTGTGCCGCAGTGTAGAAACAAGCTGGGCTTGCAACCTGTGAGCAGGAAATGGGGAAAATCCTAATTGCCATCTCAGTTCATGAGACCAAGTCTTATGTGACTTGGAAAAGAGAGCGTGTCTCCTGTATGCTGAACATTCCCCTGAAATAATCTGGTTTATTCAAGTGTAGTTAAATTGTTTCTGGCCTTGGTCAGAGTGGTGGGATATGACAGTTTTTTGTCCAAGGGGAGTTGTAAACAGGTACAAAAACAGTGCTTCTTGTATGAGTTTTCAGAATTTATCATATTTCTAGATTTGAGAATAATTGCTATGTCATTAGATGCAATTATTTTGTGGGAAGGAGGAGCAATATGAAGATTTTATTTCCTTTCCTTTGCTTCCTTCAGTTAGATGTTATAAACCACTCCAAAGTCCTCGGATGAAAAGAATGTAAAGAAAGATAAAACTAGAGCTTAAATGTTCATTTGATGAAGGTATTGTCAGATTGTACAAGGTTTTCAGTATGTAGCCCAGACCCTAAGTGATATTTCTGTATCAGTTATCTGAGATAGAAGGGATTATGTAGAGAATTCTGTTTAAGAATATGTAAAGAATTCTGTTTAAGAATGCAGTTCAGCTGTTGTCAAATGGAAGTACTGGAGAACAGTGTTGCTAAGTATAAATGTGACCATTGTTTCCCTTCAATTTTTTGCTTTGGAATAATAACCATTTCCATTTGTGAAGTGGCCATGGTGAAAATTTAAGACTTCTATATTGCTTACTGATATGCTTAGAAATTTTGTAGCCTGTCCCATTAGTCTGCAGCAGATCCCTCAAAAAAACAAAAGCAATCAAGGATGACAAAATGAGCTTCCATCAAATTTTAATATGCTGCTCTGACTTACCTTTCACTTGTTTTACCTACAAACTATGGAGGGTGAATATAGTTCAGAAGAGTCATTATTAAGAATCGACCTGCCATTAAAGTTAACTTACAGAAGCATAATGACATTACATATTGCAAGATCTGCACTGTATTATGTCAAATAAAGATTTTTTTTTTTTCCATACACCTATTTTAGTTTTGTACTGAAGATATTCTGCTAATGCTGCCCCTTGCTGAAAGACTGCCACTTCTCTTGTTTCCTGACATGCGAGTCTTTGGGTCGTGCAACCAGCACTTGTGGCAGTCACGCAATATAGGAAGTGCTGTGTTGGGAGCTGCGTACACAAATTTTTCTTCTTGCCAGGCTCTTTTTTCAGACGACCTGATGTTCTGTCTGTGGTGTGACACCTGATAACTGCAGGCAGGTGGAGTGAAGGAACATCAGGTGCTGCTCATTTGTGAGGGCCACATCTGGTGCCTAGTGTTTGGCATGTGTTTTTTGAGAAAGTTTTTTCAAATGTCAGCACTTAATAAAATGAAAAATTGGAACTAATCTGAATCGTGTGTTGTGTGAATTCTATTGTATTATTCCTATCCAAAAGAAGCCTTTTAAAAACAGTGTTTTCTGTCAGACAGGTTATGACATGTCCTTAGTTCAAAAGCATTGTCCAGCTCATGAGAGGCAATAAATACTGTTGTGTGTGTTTTCTCACATCAGTGGGGATGCAGCAAATAGGGGAGACTTAAATAAGCTTTAACATTCTTTCCCAGCTAACATCAGGAGAGCACGTTATTAGGAGGAAATTACAGAGAGGTCATAAAGGTGGATACATTTGTCACGTTTCTTGGATGTTTTCTGAGGATAAAAGGTGGAGGCAGGTGCTGTGCAGGCTGGCATTATAGCTAAACAACTTGCAGAGTGGGGTGCTGGTAGCTTGGTATATCAGTCAAGCATTTGCTGTGGTCCACAGGGACCCATTTGCCCTGGGTCTTGCTGTAGAAAAACTTTCTTAGTACCAGGGAGGAGTTGCTCTGCATATGGGAGTTGGAACTTGTTTCTCCACCATCTAGAAATGCCGTGTGGCTTACCTTAGAGTAACACACATAAATACTTCCTGTACCTCCTCCTGAATTTGGATTCCAGACAGGGATGCTATTCAGGCAGTAATTATTTCCCCAACTTAATTGGCAGTGTGGACGTGGTGAGGATACTCAGAAACCAGCCGCTGCCTCAGGAGTATTCCTCACTTATTTAGGACTTGCGGTGTCATAGTGATGTTCATGTGTGTTTCATTCACTTTGATAAGACTTCTTTTTCTGTTGAGTTAGACATATTTTAGAAGTACGTGATCGGGTTAATATGTGATTATACAATCCAGTCTGCAGAGGGCAGAGCAGCACCGCTGAGAGTTACAGTTCAAGCTTCTGCTTCACTTACAGAACCTCATACTCCTGTATTTTTCTGTAATAGTGGTTTACACTCAACAGACCAAGGCTTCTTGCATTTGTCTCCCACTAGTGTCATTATAAGTGGAGTGAAGTCATTATAAGTAAGCCAGATCTGTAGCAATTCCAATTGGTTTTTGTATGAATTTATCCAAATGGTCTTCAAGTGGTCCTTTACCAATACTGAAATAGATTAAATTTTTAACTCTCGTGTTAAAAAAGCATTAAAGAAGCATAAAGAAGCATAAAGAAATCTCTGTGTGTTCCATACGTAGGTATATTTGTGTATGTTTATCCTCCAATAACATCAGTAGGAAACCTGAATTGCCTCATGATTTTTTTCACCCTGCCCAAATTAATTTTCCCTGAAAATGGTAAATAATCTTGGCGAGTAGAGGTTGCATATGTTTGGATCTTCTAATGTTCAATACAAAATTGATATAGCACATCACCCAAGGTAAGAGCTTTTTAAAAGGAAATATTAAAAGTCCAAAATTTAGAAATGCAAAAAGAAAAAAAAGTTGTTCCTGTCTATGTAGGAAAGCAATGTAGACCAGAAATGCTGCAGTGCAGTCTGAGATACAGCATGGGAATCATCCAAAGACCTACACCCTGCACTCCATCATCCATGGACCACCACTGAGGTTAGTGAAGTCTCACTTTCTGAACTCTCTTCTGATTTTTTGGGAATCCAGAAAGTGTGAGTGTACAAAGCAGATTTAAATTGGATGGAAGTAAATATTATTTCCAATAACCAGTGGAGTTGTGTCTATTTCTGCAGAAGTGACAGGGTGCTTTTAACTAGAAGCACAAACATGTCTAAACCGTGAAACTAAAATTTACTTATTTTACTCATAAAATAGGGAGTGTGATCTAAATGGAGCCTGGGTACACCATAGGTGAGTGATCTCTGTAACACTTCATTCTTACTTGATTTCTTCTAATGGGAGAAACAAGTGAATTAAAAGTTTAAAAGAACAGAAAGGAACAAGCAAGGCTGAGTAGCACACTGGGAGGTTTCATATATGTTTTGATAAAACATTTTTTCAGATAAAAAATAAGTCATCGGGTTTTGTTTGCTTCTAAACTAAAGACACATAAGTGAAAGAAATAAAAATACCATGCTGCAGGAAGAAGTTCAAATGTCCACCATCTGCCAAAGCAAGGACGAAACTTCACGTGGGAGGTGTCCTTTCTAGGAATCTTTTATGATTGCAATTCCACAGGCTGGCCCAGAAAATAGGGGTGAATTCATTCCCTCCATTCCCTCTTTTAGGGTTTCCTGTAGTATTTTGAAACCTGTTTCCTGTTGGTAGGTTTTAGAGATAATTGCTATTATATAATAACATAGATATTATACTTAGATATAATAGCTAAGATATTCAGGGCTTGTAAAACCCTCTTAGACAGTGATTTATAACTTACTCAAATATAAGCAAAAGATACTGATTTTTTTTAAGAGAGTTAGTAAAACTGAAACCCTTGCAGCTTCAGAACTTTTTGCTAAAGAACTGGGAGGCAGAGAGGAGGAAAGGCATTTTCACAGCGGTCAAACCAGCCCATAATATTCTAGCTCCTTAGTACCTTTAAGTCCTCTGCTTAGAAAATGTGATTGCCTGCAGAGGGGAAAAAATGTTCACTCTTGAATGGTGATAGGGTATTTATAAAAGTATCCATAGAATTTTTCAATCTCTATTTAAAGGCAAGCCATATGGCCTTACTCTAAGGCATTGCAGTAGAAGTGATAGTGAGCATACATCTTTCAGCTAGGAGCTTTGGGATAGCAATCCGAGTGTGCTCGGAATTCCATGTCCTGACTGCCCTGATGTAAACAGCATTCACAGGAAGGGGGAAGCAGCTACAGAGACAGGAAGGTTGAATTTAGCATCAAATTCCTTATCTAGGCAGAGCGGGCTGCTCAGGATGCTGATAAGAAAAAGTGTATTAATTGCTACAGCGGCCTGTGGTAGCTGCCTGGCCCTTCCTGGGAAGACCATTCTCATCAGTGTAATCAGAGTACAATCTTACACGTGCAGATGGGTTTAGGAAGGGATTATATCTGGGGGCCACTTATCCAAAATAATGCGTCGTGTATTACAGTCTCATTCAGTCTGGGTTACTGGCACTTGCAGGAAGAGATTAGTCTGCATGCTGAAGTAGGAGGATGTGTGTCTTTAAAAATAAAAACTTTGTCATAGTAAGAGTTATTATTAGTCTTACTAGCCATAAAGGAATATAAGCCTTTCCTGAATCTGAATACACTCTGCAATATCTGGTTTGATTTTTAGATTATAGATTTTATGTCAGTGCTGGCACAGCTCTGGTTCTACCTCTTCAGAGATAAAAGCTGTTGCTGCATTATGTACTTTGGATCAGTGAGATGTCTTGTTTACAAGTGGCAGATACATGGCTTCAGAAGACTATTTGCAGTGTAATCAGTTGCTCATTAATATTCAATGTCATTTTCCTTTTGATTTATGTGTGTGTATATTTTGGGAAATCCATCTACCCTGAGTCTACAGCACAGCAAAGCACCATTCCATCAATATGTGCTCCTCAGTGGCTGAAGTGACACAAAATGCTAGGCCCCTCCACATTGATTTTTCTATAAATGATGACTCTCATTTCTCATGTCTTCCCCAAAGTATACTGAGAAATTATTTTGCTAAGGTTGAGACCTGGAGGCAGTTTAAACAGTCTTTTAGTTGCATCTTCACACATATTTCTGAAACATCTTTCCCTTTCCCCATCCTCCATGCTAGATTTATGTTTAGTTCTATTCCAGTGGGGAAGGCTAGAAACAAACTATGAAAAAGGAGAGTGGTATAAAAGAGTCTACCCATGTCCTGAACAGCAACAAAGCAATATGTCCTGGGTCATTGCAAAGATAACATTCTGAATTTGAATGGCTAAAATAATTCAAGTCAATAGGTTATTGGGGTCCATCTGTTCTGCTTGCTGAGAGTGGGTACCACACATCTCCTGAGCACAGGAGGACATGTGTCAGCTGTCAGCAGTCTTAGCACCAGAATATCCAGCCGGGTGCTCCACACCAGGGTTGCTAGGGTAAGCTAAAATCTTTAGTCATTCTAGTTTTGCAAAAGAGTTTTTCCTCTGTGGTATATGGCAAATCCTTCCTAAAACCTGGAGAACGTTACTTCTTTATAAAGTGTATGTTTGTAAACTGGATAATTTCCAGATGTCAAATCATTTGGCAGACCTTGCAATAACAATTCTCTACTCCAGGTTCTCAGCCAGTGCTGGGCACGTGGTTACCTTGCATACTTTCAGGATCCATCATAAGGCAAATGACACCTTTAAATAGGGGAAAAACAAACAGCCTAATGGGCACCTCGTGGCAGAGAGCACCTCATCAGGTTTGTCCCACCACATTCTCACGTCATTGTTCAATAGGGTAACAGGCCATAAAAGAACAAGCAGCTACTTTCCTTTTCTGTCAGATGTTGCAAGTTACTCATATTTCCTGTCCTGCTATTTAAAGGACTAAGGGCTGAAAATAAGAGTTCATTAACTTGTCTGGAATTAAATATTTTCCTTTTTCTACAGCCATGCTCAAATGAATGCTAGTTACACAGGGCTGGAAGGCATTGCCTTCTGCCTTGAGACAGGTCTACCCCTGCAGGAAGCTCAGGCTAAACCCAGGTGCAGGTTGCCACCAGAAACGCCCCTCCAGTCTGCAGGGGAGCTGGCTACAGTATACATCAAAGAAAGTGACACCGAGTGTTCCAAGCCAGCTGCCCAGTGAATCCCAGGAGGAACGGAAGGAACACCCTTCTCTCCCTGCAGACTGATGGGTTGGGCTATCTCTTAGCCAAGAACAGAAATGCGTGGGAGAACGCGGGAGAACACAGGAGAATTGCAATATGCTAACACCACAGTGGGCTTTAGGCACTTGGTGGTATTTTTGACTGTGTTACTTTAACTGTGCACATTCACGCTTCAAGCATTTTAAAACAAAAACATTGCTTCCCACACTTTTTTTTCAGCTCCTGTTGGCTGTTGTTTTCTTTATGGACTTGAAACTATGCTTATTCATCCTCCAGAAAAATCCTTATCTCTATCTGAATGGCCTGGGAAACGCTCAGGGCATGCTTGCAATGCAAACTTTGAAGAAGTAAATTTAGTTTCTCAATAAATCTAGCCAATTCAACTGTCACGGTTGACAGCCGTCCTTCTAAATTTTGATGGAGACTGAACTCTTCTCTGGGGTGTGCAGTCTAGACTTGTGGGGCCTTGGGCCCCAGGAGGTCACAGGCCGCATCTAATAGGTCAAAGAAGGGTAACTAAGAAAAGCAATTCTGTTGTCAGCAGCCTTAAATTTTCTGTGCTGGAAACTACTGCTGGGGAAAAGATAAGAAGTGTGGGTTTGCAGATTGAAAGGTAGGTCTGAGAGCACAGCCACAAGTGGGATAGCCACAGCTGTTGTGTTTTTCAAAATGCAGATCCAAAGTCTTCTTGAAGTGCAAAGATGTTTTCAGGAACATCTTTCCACTGTTAGCATATTCTGATTGAGCACTTGTGTGTAAACTATAGACCATTAACATATTTGTCTACAAACATCATCACGTAAGTTGCTGCCATCCAGGTAGGTGTGAGTGAGCACTGAGGAGCCTGCTCACTGGAAAGGCACACCTGAGGGCTCCCCTCCTTCTGCTAATTATACTCTAGGAAGTTTTAATGCATGGCACCATTTTTCTTTCGTGCACCTAAATGCACAGGAAGGGGATCCCAGCAGGAGCTCCTCAGTGGTTGCTGCCAAAAAGAGTAGCAGTGAGTTTGAAAGGGGAAAGAGATGGAGACGCTTCCTGTGAGATGAAGGCCCTTCCACACCTCCTCCTCTCCTGAATCCCACATAGCTAGTAGGGATTTGAGGCTCTACCATGAAAGAAGGCATCTGTGAAGCCACAAGTGCGCTGTGCTTGAGGAGGCCTTGTCAGCAGCCAGAAAGCAGAGGAAGATGAGATGGAGAAGGCAGACTGCACTTTTTCAGAAGTTTGGGGAATTCAGACCATGAGTTCTCACATGCATCGTTCACTTTTTTAAGTCTCTTCATAACCTGCTAGTCATTTAAAAAAAAAAAAATCACCCTTTAGCAAGGAAAGCAAAAAAAGTAAGTTCGAATAAGCTACAGCCACAGTCTTATGACACAGATTTTTATTTGAGAAATTATCTTCCTTTGATTCATAAAATAAATCAACGATGCAAACAGCATCAGGAACCTAATAGTTTTAAGAGGAGTTGATGCTAAAATAAGGTATTGCCAGCCCTGAAATGCCTCCAGACTGTGGTTGTGTAATGGGGATAAGTACAGTACTTCTTTGGAGCATTAACCTGAATTAAAGGATGAAACGACTGGGTGGCTGGGCAGGGATCAAGCACACCCCTGGTCACTGCTGAGGCCTTGACAGAAGGAAGATTGTCTTTTAAATACAGACATTCCCACTGAGGAGCGCAGCAGTTTTCTTAAAAGGACCAAACTGGCTCTCAGGGCGGCCATGGCTGTGGAGGAAGGCATTCAAGAAGGGGTTCAGCATCCGCTCTCCATCTCATCCGCGCCCGGTGCTTGCAGGGCACAGCTTCAGACTGGCCCTGCTCACCCCATAGGTTGCAGTGGCTCTCCACAGAGATGAGCATTGCTTTCCAGGGAAGCCAGATGGCTAAAGTATTAGTGACTGATGCAAAACCAGTTTATTGTGTCTATGCAGCTGCGTCAGGAGTTACGCACCTAAATCCCTCCGCATCAGGGCAGGGAATGCTCCCCATGCAATGCAGCTTGTTGGCAACGATCCTTTCGACTCACTCTTCAAAATACAACGCACAGCAGTTGCTGCTGTGCATGGAAAAAGCCGTGGTGTGTTCCCAAGACACGCAGAGCCTGATCTTCAGCTGGGGTCAGGCCGTGTGAAGCAGGGCGATGCCTGCCGCAGCTGGTTCATCCCGCCGGAGGCATTCCTTCCTGTGAGGGCACAGGCAAGGCCACACACCAGTGGGAGGCTCCACTTCAGATACACAGCCCTTCGACTGGATTATTCCAGATTTTCCTTGGGGATCTTGAGTCTGGATTTAGGCAGTAGCACATACACAAATGCCATTTGTTTGAACTAAATCCACTGGTTTTGTTTCAGTTTGAGAGATACCTCAAAGGAATGTACCTCTCTGTGTGCTTCGCAACCTGAGAATAGATTTTAAGATGCTGATGCCTGCATAGGGCCTGTAATGCACTCTGCCCTTGCAGAGCCTCTTTGTATATGGCACACAGGACAACCTTAACCTTCCCATCTCCATGATAACACACTAGATAGGTTTTCTGCAGGGGAAGCCCATTGGGCTTCTATTAGCCTTCAGTGGAGGGAAGGCTGGTCCCTGTGTAAGTGTGTTATATTCTCAAAAGAGGGATGATACTCAAGGGTCTTGCCCAATAGATGATGATTTTGAGGCTCCCCAGTGTTGGCACACTCTTTTTCCTTTACTGCACTGCCAGCTTCCCCCTGCTGCTGACATTAATGCAGCTCCATGGTTTTGTTGCAATGATTTTCACACTTCTAACACCTTGATGGGATGGGCAGGGTTGGCACATACATATTCCCTCAACCATCACCAATGCTCACTTCTGGGGCCGCCTTCTCTTAAAACTAGCTCCTAGAATTGCAACAGAATAAGATCTGAGTCAAATTGCACACCAGGAAAAATCTTCCTTTGCCACTGATTAAAGGCAACACGAAGATGTTTGGCTGGCGTGTTCCCCTAAACTGATCATGTGTCTGAGCACTAAAACATGCTATAACTAGACAAGGCAAGCTGGCTCTAGGACAGCTTCTCACTAAGACTGGTTTAACATGTGCTGGGGAACAAGTTGACAGTGCCTTAGCTTTGCTTGGTTTAGACTGTGGTGGTTACTTCAAACCAGCTGAGATGATTTTGCATCATCCCTTTCAGCACTGTCTGGAGTTAGCCAGAAAGAAGAACAGTCAGCCAGACTTTTACACTCTCCTAAGAAAACTAGTTTAAGAGTCATACCTCAGGAGCTTATCTAAATGTAGTATTACATTAATTCAACAGGAACAATTAAACTAATTGAAGCTTTTGCAAAACACAGTGCACTTGCATTTTAACCAAGTGCCTTTCATACCTGCCTTCACCATTGCTTGTTCCAGTGGATTTTGGTGTGTGCTTCCTCCACATTCATACACATCACAGAAAACAGCTGAGAAAAGCAGTTTGGCAACAGGTTTGAATACCTCTTGGATAAGCACTGGAAAGTGTCTGGGCAAATGAGAAATTTTAAAAGATAAACTACCGGCTTCTTTAGTGAGCTAAATAAGCATACAGCTAAAGCCTGGGGATGAAACCCGCCTCTCCCTCAGACAACGATGCCTGGGGAGTGACCTCACTGACTGTCCTGCAGCATGGAGCAGAGGTGCTATGGCAGGACACTCAGGGGTGTAGCTGCAAAGTGGGATCCTGTCCCACCACTTATTTTCTCCATGCCACGGGCTTCAAAAATAATGAAAAAAAAATCACAGCCTCTCACCACCTCACCTCTGCCATACCCAGGTGCTCAGGTCTGCTGTGATTTCCAGAGCATCGCTGTCCAGCTGCAGACCTGGGTGACCAACCCACAGCACACACAGGGCACCCACGGCACTGCCCCTCCCACTGTCCTCTGTCAACAGATGTGGTCCTACGCACAGGGATGTCCCCACGTGGCTGATGTTTGGCCTTTCACAGAACCCTCAGCCTTGCTGGCAGGTGGGACTTGAACCAAGCTGGCTCCTCAGGGAAAATTTTGCCTATGTGACTTCTAGTTCAGTAGTTTCCACAGCTAAAATACAAAGCATTCTGGCTGTAGGGTTTAAAATCTGCATCCACACTAAAATACACTGGTTATTTTATAAAATTATTATTACTGTATAAAAATGTACACTTCAGATCCCCTCAGAAGCAAATGCTGGGGTAGTAGTGACACATGGTAGGAAGGAAAAAGGCTTACAAAGGTTTCACCTCTTTTCATCCTTTAAACCACATTTTTAAATTATAGTAATCACAGTATCTGATCATATTCCAGACTGGCAGAACTGTTCCCAACAGAGTTGTCCTCCTTAAAGTGTTTAACCTTTAAATATAAATAGATTTCTTTTAGATAACTTCTGTAATTATAGATAACTTTTGCCCATTGAAATGTCTGTCCATTTCCTGTACGCTCACCACTTTTTCAATTTGGCTTTTTTTTAAGGAACTGTTTTTGCAGAAGAAAGTAGCATCAATGAAATTAGCATCAGAAAGTAGCATCAGTGAAATCATATGATTTCACTGTCTTTACCTGCTTTTAAATTAGTGATCTAACAACATGTTAACAACAATCACTCCAAATACTTCAGTTATAGCTGAATCAATTGACTTGCTTAATTGTAGCTAAGGAATATGGGAAATATAGAGAGAAAAATCTATCAAGAAGGAGAAACTTTGGAATGCTTGTGTATGTATATGTCCTTTTATCAAACCAGTATTTAGCTATCTCATAAAAGATAGAACCTGGAGCAAGGAGCTCAGCTATTCCTGCAGATTTTTTACGTTAATTTAACCGTGCACTTAAAACAGAAGAGAATCACCTCTATAATAGCAGATATCAGTGTGCAGATGTTTCTTCTGGACAGTGAGAGTGCCTGAAGGTCACAAACCTTTCTCTTGCTGTCAGAGCAGATGACAGGCATTGAAGCAGATGGGAGACTGCTTATTTAACACAGAAATAATCTGTCAGGAGTTGTGCTGCACTGCCACTCCCCTTTCAACCACAGGCACTTGGTGAGGGGAATCAAGAGGTGCTGCGATGAGGAAAGGTGACACTGAGGAGCACAGGGCACGACTAGCAGTGAGTGCTCAACGGGAGGTTGAGGATAATTGGTGAAGAAGCTGGAGGAGGAAGCACATAGCAGAGAAGAAGAGCTTAAGTGTTCTTGGGAAGTGCAGGACCCATTCATGTTTTTAGAGGAAACACAGGGAGTGATGGCACACACAGATATTTGTGCCAAGGAACCCCCAAGGGACAGTGACAGACACAGCATGGCAAAGCGTGACATTAATGCCCTTGGAAGAGACCACTATGCTAACAACACTGGCCAGAGGAGGAGCTGCTTCATGTCCACAGCAGCAGCTTGGGAGAGGCGTGTGGAACGCTGAAGTGCTTGGAGTGAGCAAGGGCTGAGTGTCCCACAGCACCCTCTCACCACCCTGAGGTCTCAGCCCTCCTCCCATCCCAGGCAGGGCTCTCCATTTGCAGGGGCAGGCTTTGAGCCTCTTATTCCCCTTCCTGTCAATTTTCAACTACCACACTACATGGCATCAGCAGTAAGCTCTGGAGGGTTATCCAGCCCTCACTTGGGAGCAAGGAGGCAAAGACTCATGCTGTTTCCTCCTGCATTAGTTGTATATTTCTATTTCAGTGCCTACCAGAAACTGGGAAGGGGCATGGGCAACTAATAGCATGGCTGCTGTTCTCCAGCTCCCTGAAAGAACTGAGTTACAGGAAAGGAAATTAAGCAAAATAAGGAACCTATTTCCACTGTCCTACTTGGCACTCCCTTCCCTCATTCCAGCAGCTGGAAACACACTGAAAGCAAAGAACATTACCCCAGCATATGCAGGGTTATGCTGTATCAGAGCACAAGTCCAGAGGTGCCTCCCTTCCATATCCCAGACATCAAGAAGCTTCAGCTAGCTCTGTTTGCTTGTGGTACTACAGAAGTGCAAAGCACAAGCTTTCTCTGTCCCACCAAACAGGGTAAAAAAGATACTTAAAAACTGCAATTTTAAATTTGTGGAAGTTTCCTTTCCTTGTGAAAAAAGTAAAGAGGATGCATCTTTGCTGCCTATGATAAGTGCCAGCTAAGTGCCACCCTTGTTCTTTTTTCCTCTCTGTGACCCCAGAAGTTATGTTGTGCCTCTTGGCACCTGTATGTACCTCTCCTGCCCTTGGTCCTTGGCTCAAAGGCTGTTTCCACACAGTGAATCTTCCATGAATCCCGTAGCCACGTGGCCTGCACAGGGGGGCCCTTACTAAATTTTACAGTGAGCAAATAGGCACTCAGAGCTGAAAGCCTCTTTAGGGCACAGCAGGATGTGTGGTGCATGGAATGTTCTGTCCACCACTGCTTGCTTAGATGTGGACACTGCAGCAACTTTGGAAACAGCAACTTTACAAACATGCTAGATGAATTATGGACAGGTTTGAGCTATTTCTGATTCCCACTAGGAATACTCAGCTTGCAGAAGACAAGCTCAGGTATTGCAGACATGAGAAAAGCCAAAAAGAGTGAGAAGCTACGGATCATAGACTCGTAGAATCATAGATCATAGAATGTGCTGAGTTGGAAGGGACCCACAAGGATCATTGAGTCCAACTCCTGGCTGTGCACAGGACACCCCAAGAGTCACACCCTGTGCCTGAGAGCATTGTCCAAATGCTTCTTGAACTCTGTCAGGCTGGTGCTGTGACCACTTCCCTGGGAAGCCTGTTCCAGTGGCCAACCACCCTGTGGATGAAAAACCTTTTTTCATGTCTTTTTTTTTTTTTTTTTTAATTTCGTCAAAACCAAAGCTCTGTTCTGAGACATAAGCCTGCTGAAAAAACACCCAGAAGTCCCACAGAGTGTTCACAACCAGGCAGGTGGGTGTAAAATGACATGGTGGGGCCTTCTCCAGTAGGTGCTGCCTGCCTTGCCAGACCAAAATCCACTGTGGATGAGGTGTCAGGGAAAACCACCAGCTGGGCTAGATCAGACCCCCACTTGTGGTTGGGGCTGCACATCAATGCCTCTTTCAGAGTAGCAAGTTTACTGGGAGGCACCTGAGCAAACATCCCCACATTCCCAGCCTATTTTCATATCCCAGGGTTCCAGATGTCATTCCTGTGCCTCTGTGGATGCCTCCAGCTTGGAAGCTTCCCCCTGTGCAGCCCACAGAAGGAGGACCCACATCTTTACTCAAATCTACGTGCTTTAGAGTGGTTTTGAAGCAGATTTAGCCCCACGGGCACTGTCTGTGCCAGTCCTTGACATTTCAGCTGCTCTGCTCAGAGACACAAACACTGCTTTTATTCATCAGGGAAATGGCTGTAGCAAAAGAAAAATTTACTATTTATTTGGTTTTCTTCTCTCAGGAAGACTTTCAAAAAGCACCATTTCTGTGATTTCAGCCTCAAACTTGTCTGAGGTCTCTTATGGCCTCAGCTTCTGCAGTGTTTTGCTTGAGCCACAGGCACGTGGCAGGGTGGAGTTGGGTGCAAGAGGAATTCGAGGTGCTGTCTTCAGATTCCCATTTGCTGGGTAAATAAAGACCTGGTGAACGAGGGACATTCCTCTGAGCTTGCAGGACCTGCCCCTCATCCCCACCAGTGGCCACTCACCTCTGAGCCGCTGCCCCGATGATTTTATAAGGCTCGTGCCTTTGCTGGTGTGGGGCACTGCCAGCGTAAATATTAAAAGAACCACTTTGGCATGCTCAGAAGTTCTGCAGAGCATCTGTAGAGCAGTGCTGCCACAGGTGAGCTTCCCTCTGAGAGCTACAGAACTGAGTTTTGTTGTGCTATGTGACTTGGAGGGGCTAACACTGGGGAGGAAAGTTTGCATGGCTGGGAACAAAGATAAACTTAGATGAGCCTTTGACGTTTGCCCAAAGTGAATTCAGCCCAGAGAGGCCTGAGCATCCATACAGACCAAGATGGGGGACCTTATTTCCCTCATTAAAGGGGATCTCTCACCCCAACGTGCTTAGAGAAGGGTGGTGTGGGCTGGCCCTCTGGTACTGTGCAACTGCCCAGGCAGCTCCAGCTCTCAGCCCGTGTCACACTGGCCTGACGGCTGTGATATTTAAAATTACCTCTTCCTTCATGTTGAGACCACAGGACATGCCCTGACATCCAGGGGCATCCCCTGCACGAAGCCATGGAGCCTTGCCAATTACAGCTAATCACTGTTTACTCCCTGCATTCCCTCCCGCCTGCCCACTTGCGGCAAGTTAAAATAAATGAATAATATTTAAATGAATAGTGTGTTTGTGATTCCTGGTAATTTCCCTTGAAGTAGTTATGATGAGCACATTAACTGGTACTAATTCATCATGCTGCTTGTAATCCGGCCAGGATTCAGATGGGAGAACCTGTTTTCACAGCAGCTAATAAAAGGTGGTTTATTGCTGCCCTACCAGGTGTCCTGGAGCTCCAGTCACCTTCCCAGCACAGCCATGAGCATCTGCTTCTCTTGGCACAGGCTTCTGGTTAGAGACATGACAGTTTACAAATAGGCCAGGCTGGTTATGACTCAACCCTAATCACCACAACCAGTCCTTTTGTTTCATCAAAGGAAAACCAGATGGAGCAAACATCTACTGAACTCTGTGCAGCTCAGGTGCATTATACAGCACCTGAAGCCCAGGGATGTGTTCATAGGCCTTGCCCTAAAACACAGTGCAGGCTCAGGAAACCAAATTACACCGTGGCCTTGCTTACGCATCATGCTTACAGCTGTTCCAGCTCACACAGGCAACCCTTGCTTCTGGGGTTCCCATGAGGCCAGACCTGCAGCAGGGACTGGCACAGCAGCACCGAGGACTCCAACCCAGACCTAGGAGTTGATTTCAAAATGGGAAGCTGAGGGAAAGGGCTGCAAAAGGCTGTCGAAATCCCCAGGTCAGAGAACACTAACAGATGAGTTCTGTGCTCATTCTCCCTCAGCAAGGCAGGAATTAAGTTAAACCTGGCTTATGAAGGCTGTGTGGGCTCTGCTGACTCTCGCCAGGATGTCGGAGGACGGGGTTTGCCTTGTTAGCCACAGAAATGGCAAGGCTGGGAGAAGAAGCCAGGGCTGAGATTTCCATCCCACTTTTGCCAGCACACCCAAATCCTCTAAGGCAACACACTCATCCAGTGACGGAGTGGAAACTGCTTACAGGAACAGGGAGAGAATTTGTTTGCCAGTGAGTCCCTCTAATTTAAAAGTGTTTATCCCAGTGAGGGTAAGGACAGAGGGCACTTGCCCTTAGGGGGTACAAAAGAGCTTGCCAAGTACTTCCTTATGGCTAAAGATGCTAAGCTTCTGCTAAACCCATCAGTTAATAATAGCTAATAGCTAACAAGAAAAGAAAGAGATTTGGGTTTTGGGGTCCCAGTCAAGGCCATATGAAGACCTGACCCACGTTGGCCCCCAAGACAGCAATATCATGGGGTAATTAGTAGCATCCCATGCCTGTGTCACTGCATGGCAGCACTGTCTCTACCCCGTTAGGTGCTGGAACATCCCTGTTCCACCCCTCCTCTCTCAGCAGCAACCTGCCCTTCATCCCTCAATATCGAGTTACCAGGCTGGGGACATACAAGCTCAGCCACGAGTAGGAGGCATTGCAGGGTCCTTGGGTTAGGTCTGGCTCTCCTTCCCCACCAGGACAGTCTCATCATGGTCAAGTGCTTCTGGCTGTCCTAAGAGGGAATCAACTCCTGGTCCATCTGCTTTTGCTCTCTGCTGATGTACCTGTGTAGTGACAGTGGAACTTGTGGGTGTCCAGCCATGGATGCAAAATTTAAAAAGCCTCACAAGTGCATGGCCACAGCAGAGAACCTGACTCTCCCCATGTTCAGTCTGATTTTGTGTCACCACTACCCAGAGGCAGCATGTGGGGACTGTCCCCAAGGAGCTGCTGTTTGCAGCAGTCATCTGCTCTCCAGCATTTTGAAAGGTGTGCTATGAAAGGTGATACTTTTTGGAACCAGATCCCTGGTTTTAATCACTCAATACTCCTTATAACTTCAAGAAGATTGCAATCGGGCAGAGGACTGCTGGGGCATGATAACATACATCTAGCTTTGCCTTGTTAAGGGACAGTTGCTCCATGGTCTCAAGCAGTTATTTTGCTTCTTACCTCCCTACTCAAAACCTGGACAAGCAGCTGTGAAAACAGGCTGTAGACACTCAGAGGTGCTGTAAGGTTATTAGGTATTTAGCCATGCACCAGCTTGCCCTTCATTAGGGATCAGTCCCCTAAGAATGAGGCTGTCAGGACAGGTGTTAAAAATTACATTTTGATTCCCTACATTCTGCCACACCAACAGCAACCAGTCTTTATGTTTTTAAAAAAAACCTCAAAAGCAAACTACAAACACAACTGGTAGTTTTAAAGTGGGAGGGGGTGGTTTATCACACACTAATGCAGACTCAGATTCTTTCTCCAAGTTGCAGCTAATTTCACATTCATCATTCTTGGGCATCTCCCCCCTTTCCCAGGTGTAGATGTCATCTAAAGCCCTGTTTTCTCTGTTGGCAGTGCAAGACTAGGGCTGTCCCTATGCTGAGGGGTGAGATAGGTGATTTTACAGTGTGAAAGGCTATAAAAATGAAAACCTTTGAGCATTTTCTACCACATTATCCTGCTATCCTGTTGTAAACTCTGGAGATAACTCACCCCTACAACCTCTTCTGTGAGCCAAGTGTTTGCAGCAGATAACTTGTTTGGCCAAAGGATTCATTGGCACTTTATCCCACAGATGATGGCATGAAGGCAATCTTGGCCTCTCCAAGGGGTGGGCAGTGTTTTCTCCCCTCTCCTTCGCCTTTAATCCCCAGGGGCTGGGCTGTGCCCATCAGTAAATCCATGTCCACTCCAGGCCCATCCCAAACTACCCCCTCTCTGCCATCACCTCATCAGCAAAGGGCTTGGTGTGAGCAGCAGCTCCCAGCCCAAGGTTGGCCAGACACTGGCATGTACCCTGTCAAAAGAAATGTCCAGAAGGACAAGAGTCATCCTAGACCAGCCTGACCACATCTTAAATCCTGGTTCTTCTTTTTTCTAATCCATTTTACTTTATTGTTTTCTGATCTAGCTTTCTCTCTTCTTTCTTATCTCACTTCCAGACTTTTCTCTCCCTGCTTTTCTTTTGCAGCCCCTTCCCTAACTGTCTTCCCCTCCCTTCTTGCAGCTTTGCAGGGTAAACCATCACCCCTAGATGTGGCTGCCAGTACTCAGCAGTGCAGATGACAGCCTTGTGAGCCCTCCTGTAACTCTTGCCTTGCGGGCTCAGGTGCCATATCACAGGCCCACGGCTCTTCCCTGTTTCCATCCAAGCAGACAAGAGTTGACATTTTCCTGGACCTTGGCAGGAGCCCAGGCAAGGGGTTCCAAGGTGTGATTCCAGCAGCAATCACACCAGCAGCCACCTGGAAGGGAGAGGCTGGGTTTGCCCAGGTTAGCCCCAGCTCTTCACTGACAGTTCTTTGACAATGAAAGATCCTCCTAAATTAGTAAGAAAAGGGGGCTACCTTGCTTAAAGGGTTTGTACTTTTAGGCCATTGTACTATTTGCTATGGAGGCCAAGGGTGAGGAATTGATCCAGGGAGAACCAAGGGGTAGAGAGTGGAGATGCACCCAAGGCAGCAGGATCAGGCTTTGGAAAGCACATCAAAGCCCATAAGCCATTAAGCTACACCGTGGCTTAACCAGGAAATACACCAAAGCTGCCAAACAAAAGATAAAAAGCAGGAGCTTGGCACAGAGTTCCCAGCTCCCAAGAATGTAAGGGTCAGAATTCAGTGCTTAAAAAGCAAGAATTTACATATAATGCACTTGGCTTCTCCTTCAGACTGGAGCCTTTAGGGTTGTGTTTCAGTTTTCAGCCCAAACCACTAACTGCATAATGAAACCTGACATTTTGATGTACTTCATATTACTCTGGGAAGGTGGAGCTTTAAGTAAAACACCAAATACATCAAGAGCCAGCAGCACCTTTTTCGTGTCCCTCTGCAGCCAGCTGCCACTCTAATAGCCAGAAAAAGGGTTCCTCTTCTGTGGGCTGCCAGAGCAAATTAACCATCCCGACCTCTCTGCTGAAGAGGAATGCTGTGTAGTGTTACCAACCCAAAAAAAATGACAGCAAAACATGAGAGGGGCGGAATCTGGTTGAGAAGAAAATTAGTAACCAGCCACATCATTCACTCCACTGCTTTTTGGGAAGCATTGCTGAAGCAGCACACTGCCCTCACCCTGGGTAAATACAGCACCGTCCTGCCCACCTGCAGACAGGCATCCAGCCCCTCTCTGTGTCAGGTAAACAGCACTGTATTGGTATCCAAAAATGAATTCACACTGCTGTTGGGGGTCTTCCCATGCATACCTTCCAGCCAAATTCTTGCCTTCTCCAAGAGCTCTGATCATTCTTGGCTTCTTATCCAGTTTGTGTTGCAAGACTCAGAACTACAACTTTAGCCAGGTATTATGAGGAAAGCTGTCCTTCTCTCCTGTTTAACATGCTTAAACAGGTTTTGAATCTGCCTACCATATTTTAACATAATAAGGAAAATAAAAAGAAAATTAAAAGCCAAGCCTTGAAGCCTGCAGAAGTCTTGTGAAGATAGAAATAGTAAATAAAAATCTTGCCATCAACCTCATGGCAGAATAGGCTGATAAAGGAAGCCAACTTGCAGCAGGCATCAGGGAATCCCATAACAGAACCCCATCTCTCCTGGCTCACGCAGCTGCCCATCCACAGGGCTTCTGTAAAACTCCTCCTGTGGGCAGTTACAGCATTTCAGAAACACGTGCAACACTTCTCATCCTGTGTGGCAGCAGCTTCACACAGCAAACGGGCTCTGGCACCACACGGCCGCTCTTGGTACCCGCAGGCTGGAGGGCTCCACGCAGAAGGGCCCTGGAGGACACGGTGGCTGCACCATGATCTGCCCCCTGCACCACAGGAAGCCTGACGTGGGCGAGCCCATGGCAACGAGCAGCTTTCTCTGCGTGTGGCACGCTCTCCTTGTGATGTTCTCCATGTCTGGGTGCCTCCTGGGCTTGAACCATCAGCCTCCTGTCTGATTTGCTTCCATGATAAGACTTTCAATAACTTACTGCATGTACAATAAAGTAAATATTCAACCAACTCAGAGCTAGATTGTATATCAAATATCTTTAAATCTTTCCTCTCTCCCTGTTAAAAGCAAAAACCAACACATGCAGCCTGCAGGGGAAAAGATTGCTCTCAGCACTTCCCTCAGCTCATGAGATAAATAAGCAGCTACCAGTTTTGTACTTCACAAAAAACAGGCAGCAGCTGTGCCACTGCATACCATGGTAATGTGCTGGGAAAGAGCCAGATGCCTGCTGAGGCCTGGCTCCTCTTCTGCACTTGCTCTTTAGTTCTGCCCTCCAACACAGCTTATTGGCATGGCAGCATGGGCTGCCTGAGCTGTCTTTGGCCAGGAGAGGAGGTGGATGCCATCTCCTGTCCTTCCCTACCAAGTGGAAGGATCTCATTCATACAGATTCAGACTAAAGATAATCTCTAGAGAGACCATGGCTGAAAAGCCCAGGCTTAAAACAGAGAGAGGAAAGAAGGACTATGGGATACGTCCTCTTTCCTGGTTGTGGATCCTGCAAAGGTTGTGGATTCTGCAAGAGTGCCAGCCCCAGAGTAGGATGTCACGTGAGGACCAACCAGAAGCCAATGTCCAATTGTTTCTGCATACCAGCATGGGTTTGCTGGGAGTCCCTTCTGCAGGGCAAGGCAGTGGCTCTTGGTAAGGGGAGGCCAGCTCTTCTTCCCCCACTGATGGCATCATTTCACCAAAGGAGGGACAAAGGAGGGACAGTCCATCATGCAAAACATCTGCATGCAAAACAGCAGAAAAGGTTTGTGTCCAACCCTCAGCCTGACATTCAACAAGCCATAACATCACTGATGTCCCCATCCTGAGCAAAACAATAACCAGCACACTCTGCAAAGTGCTTTGGGACTTCTGGAAAGTTACTTTTCTACAGGTATGGAAACTTTTACTTATAAGAGTGAGAAACTCAGACCTGTGAATTACACATTTGGGGCTGAGCAGTGTTGCTCTGTTTGGAGCAGTCCTTTCTTGTCTGTTAAGAGTTGAAACTTGAGAGACAAAAACCAAAAAGTAACCACATGCTGCTTAAGCACAGGCTTGGCTGCCCACCAAGTACTAGTGACCACACTGACTCTACTCTGGTGGAGAAACAGCCCAGAGCTGTGTTTCACTAACAGCTTGGCATCTCCCCTGGTAACACCAGGTCACCGAACATCTTCCCCATGGGACAGATAACAACTGACAGTCACATACCCTAAGCATTTTATCAGGTGGGAGCTCATATTTCATGAGTTTCATCGAATCATTAAGGTTGTAAAAGACCTCTAAGATTCCCAGTGAATTGTGTATCTGTGTTCACATTAGTTTGCTGTTGGACCCACAAGAATAACGGTTCCCTAAAAGGGCTTTGATTGTTACTTGTACTAAGAATTGTGTTGTAAAAACAATTGGCAACACCTAAAAACTGAAGTTTTCCTCTTTGTCCTCAGTTTATAGGCAAACAGCAGAAACTGGCTGCCTTTCCCTTCCCCTCCATACTTTTCTTCTTCTTCTTCACACTTTTCTTAATTCCACCCCATCCTTTTCCACCACAGCATGCTAGGGAGAGGGAAAAGAGTGGCCAATTTTTTTTCACAGGTGCTTCGCTGTGAACCCCTTGGGAAGAAGCCTCCATCTTTGTATCAGATTCAAGTGTTCCCTTATTTGTGGTTGTTCCCCGGGTTGGAAGAGTTGCCCTCCCTCACAGTTACAAGGAGTTTCACGCCTTCTCCTCAGTGGAGCGCATTGAAGCGGCTCTGCACAGCCCCTGCCTCAGCACAGGAAAGGACAGAAAATGGCGGTGGTGCCATCGCCAGGGAGCTCCCCCTTCCCAGGGGCTGACCAGAGCAGCTTGCAGCACCCACTACCCCACCTTGCTCTTAAATCAAGCTGCACTGGAAATCTACCAAGCGCAGCCCAAGTTATCGACGGCGCGGAGCAAAGGCGCAGGGAACGGCAGCATTCCCTGCAGCGCTCCCTTCGCAGCGCGTGCAAAGGGAAAGGAGAGCAATGGCGCCTTTGACAGATGAATGAATCCGAGCAGAGCAGAGGACTCAAAGATCTGGGGGAAGCTTTCTGAAGGCCCCTGAATAGCTTCCTTGAAGGCTGCATCACTGTTGGGGGTTGGTTTTCTTTCTTACAGAATTTTCTCCCATACATTGCTAGGGAAACTAAGTACTGGGTACTTAAGGGTACTCAAGAAAGACAAAGGAAATGGCCAAAAAATCAAGAGGGAAGGTAGCAGCCGGGGCAGGGACACTTCACTTCTGTTCTTCTCGCTGGGGAGAGCTGCTCTCTCTTGGAGGAGATAGCGAGGCTGTGGTTGCTCTCTCTCTCTCTCTGTGGGGAGATTTTTTCCACCGGCACCACCGGAGCCCAGCTCGGAGTGACCCAGCACCGTCTGTCCGTGTGTGCCCGGGAATTCGGATCCTGCTCTCTCCCTGCCCTGCTGGAGCCGCGCTGCCGCGGTGCCCGCGCCCGCTGCTCCTTCGCTCCTGCTCTGGTTTCCCCAGGCCGTGTCCCGCACCCCCTGCTGCTGCCGGGACCTTTCCACAGCTCCAGCAATCCCCGCCGAGCTCCTGACACATCCCGTGCTGTGACACCCTGGGCTCTCTGCTCACCCCGGCCGCCTGTGACAGTGACTGCACCAAAAGAGGTGCCTGTGGTAAAAAGACTCACTGCGCCCTGATTCTCTTTTGTTGTTAACACCACAGTTATTGTTGTTATTTTGTTTATCTTGTTATATGCAGTATATGCAGTAGTTATATGCAGTAGTAAAGAACTGTTATTCCCATCCCCTTACATCTTTGCCGGAGAGTCCTTTTCAATTTCGGGATTGTAACAATTCGGAGGGGGAGGGCTTGCATTCTCCATCCCCAGAAAGGGGCTCCTGTTGTCCCTAGCAAATACCTGTCTTCCAAACTAAGACAATCACACACTGCCCTGTGAACTAGGCTCCACTGAATCCCAGTCACATCACTGGGGAAGCCCATGCCCGACTGGTGGCGTGGCCACTGCCGAGCGGGCGGCTGAGCCGGGCAGATGCTGTCTGGAGACAGGCAAGCGCTGACGCAGTAGGGCTTTAGCCCAGTTAGAGCTGTGCAGAGCATAAGCTGCACCCTTACATCCACCTGCTAAAAAAGCCCCGGCAGCCGCTGGCTGCAAGGCAGGCGCAGCATGGGAAACCCTCTCCTTCCCACCATGGCCTCTGCAATTCCCAGCACAAGCAGTTACACAAACTGGAAGAGGAAAATCCGATCTGCAGCATTACTTTATTATTTAACCTTGGTTCAGCTCCCCTCCTGCCCTTACATGGAAAACTTGCCTGTAGCTCTGCTTTGACTTTTCCAAGCATAAAGACAGCCCTGGTTTCTTGGTCACTAACAGGAGGTACCCACTGCCTCCTCCCCACATCCCAATACCCACAAAATACAGCTCTTAACATCCAGATAGCACCATTGTGTGGGTCATGCACTTTGTTCAGTGAAGGACTGGGGCAAAGAGGAGTCTGGTGCAACCTTCCTGGAGCCAGTGTTGTGGGTGCTCCCAGCACACAAGCATGCTATGGGTGAAATGGAATTCCACCCAGAACCCAGGACTGTCCTACCTCCCCTTGAGAGAGGTGAGAGTGCTGCTTCTTGGGGAAATGTGAGGTCATGCTTGATTACCAAATCTCTGATCGAAGAGGAGAAAAAACTGCACACAGCAGAGAAAGCGAGTCAAGAGGAAAACAGCCCAGCAATCTCCAAACCCTGCCCTGAGCTTCTCTCGAATTGCCCTGAACCAGTTGTTTCTCTGTGACTCATATTCCTCTTCTCCTTTATCTGCCCTTTTTTCTTCCAAACTTGTTAGAGAAGGCAGGTTTAGGCATTTCTACGAAGTGAAGCAACAAAGGAGCCCTTATCTCAGCAGGGATGCAGGGCTGATTCTGTAGCAGCCGGGCTGGGGCGTTGCCCCGCAGAGGCGGAGAAGCCCCGCTCCCCGCTCCCCGCCCCGCTCCCTGCTCCCAGCCTCCCTGCCCGCAAGCCGGGTGATGCCAGCACCAGGACACGCTTCTTCCCCAGGGCAGGCGCGAGGGTTTAGCGCCAAGGCAAACGTCCATCCCGCTTTTCTCGGTGGTTTCACGCTCCGAGCACCACATCCTCTCCCCACCTTCTGCGTGGCTGGAAGCGCAGCAGCAACCACACCTCTGCCTGCTCTACGCCGCTTTGGGCATTGAGGACAAACACACTGAGGTGAGGGAAGTCCTGTTCCCACCACCACAGGCTGCCAAGGAACCAACACCCACGGATGTGCTATTTTAGTCACAGGCAGGCCCACAGGTGAGGCAGCGGCCATGCATCATCTGGGATGTAACCATCCCAGACACAGCCAAGATTTTTGGCATGGGAGCTCCTAGCAGGAGCAAATCAAATCCTCACACTGTGTCGGGAAGGCCAAATCAAAACAGTGTCAGCTCTTCTGCTAGAAAACAGAAGTATCTAAGAGGCTGGGTAATAGTTGGGTAACAGAAGTATCTAAGAGGTTGGGTAATAGTTCTCCCACCCTAGAAGGAAACTCGGTATGGGTGAGAATGCATGGCAGAGCAAAGGGATGGCAACAGGGTAAATATACTTGTGTGAAAAATCTGGGTACAAATACAGAAAATACTAGCAACTTTTAAAATTTCTTCCTTTCTCTTTCAAACCACATAAAACTATAACATTTTTTGGGAGTGGGTTGAGGGGGAAGAAGGAACACAACTACACAAGTGGGGCCAGCAAACCTGAAATAAAAAATCAAGTTAGCAGAAGTTTATAGATGTGCCCAGCACTTCATGATACAATTAATACGAGGCAAAAGATGCCCTTGCAGCAAAGGCAGCAAACAAAGTATTTTCAGCTGCATGAGGGAAAAATTGCCATCAAATGGAGAGAAGTGATTTCTCCCCTCTGCTTGGCACTAGTGAGGCCACACCTGAATCCAGTACAGTTGTGGGCTGTCTAGTAGAAAAGAGACATGGACATACCAGAGAGAATCCAATGAAGAGCCACAAGGATTATTAAGGGACTGAAGCATCTCTCCTAGGAAGAAAGGCTGAGTGAGCTGGAAAAGTTCAGCCTGGACAAGAGTTGGCTCAAGGAGAACCTTATCAATGTGTATAAACTATAATTTATACTTTTCATAAAATATACATGAAGGGAGGGTACAACGAGGAGGGAGCCAGGCTCTTTCCAGTGGTGCCCAGTGACAGGACCAGAGGCAACGGGCACACCTTGAAACACAGAGGTTCTCTCTGAATATCAGGAAACATTTTTTCACCATGAGGGCAACTGAGCACAGGAATACATTGAAATACATTTGAGAGATGGTGTAATCTCCATCCTTGGGGATATTAAAAAGCCACCTGGACACATTCCTGGGCAACCAGCTCTAGGTGGCCCTGCTTGAGCAGGGGGTTGGTTCAGACAATCTCCCGAGGTCCTACTAGCCTCAGCTGTCCCATGACTTCCCATAGGAGGCAGCAGCCAGACACCGTTTTCCTTCTCCTCCCAGTTTACACAGGTACAACAAGACAAGAGAATAGGTCACAGATTTTTCTTCAGCCAAGGAGTCGGGTCAGTCCCGGCCTCACATCACTGGTCTGACAGCGGAGCAGAAGGGACCTTGCATGGCACTGCTGGTCCCTTGCTCTGGCCGGCAATTGTGTTGCATTTATTCTGTGGACCAGCAAGCTTCCTTTTAACCCCCCTTCGGTTGCCACTGCGTGCTGTGGTGACAGCGGCAGCCAGAAACGCGGCAGGGGCAGAAGCTGGCCCCAGGTGCTAGTCACCTGTACACCAGCACTGACGCCTGCACAAGCGGGACAACGCCTGCATGCCTGACTCTTCTGACAACCAAAACAGCCTCTTAACACTGGTACCAACAAAGAACGCCAGATCCAAGACAGAAACTGCAGATAAAGCTTCTCAGCCAGCAGCTCCGGTGCCAGGTATTCATTGCAGAGCCCCACCTACCCGACAGAGCCAAGCGACAGGCACAAGACATGCTGATGCTTGTGCTACATGCAGATTGCAGTCTCTGCACTCGCTCCACTACCAACTGCAAGCTTCACCAAACCCATCTGCATGCTGGGGTGATCCTCCCTGCACCCCCTAACCAGCTCTGAGTTACCCAGCACGCTCAGGTGAGGACTGCAGGGGCACAGCTGGGCAGCAAGAGTTCACCGCATTTTTGGAGAGCTGTGTAGAGCACCCAGCAGTGCTGGGCACCCTCTTCCAGGGCAGACAGGCACAGGGCACTTCAGATGAAGCACATTCCTTCCCCACGTGTGGTTTGGGGACAGCACGGCAGTAAGTTACTTGTCTCCAAAACTACATAAAAGGATCCCTAGGCATTTGCAGCCACACTGAACTTGCCAGCAGTAATCTCTACATGTTGACCAGCAACAGCAATAATTTTTTCCTTCCCAAATTGTTCCTGTCCATTGGAAAAGGGTGTCAGGGCGGGTCCATGTTAACACTTTACTCATCTGCTGCTCAAGACCTGCTGACCTGTGAACCTGAAGCCACCAGTATGCAGCACATCGAGACTTTGTGTTAGGAATGAGCAGAACTGCACCATGCTCATTTGATTTGCATTAAATATTCCCCGTAACAAATCAGGTAGATTAGTTTATTCACAAAAAGATGAGATTTTCTTGGACTTACTACATTTAACTTCCATCAAGGGAAGTAACAACCGTTTTTATCACACGAACTAGGAAGTACCTCAGCAGAAGGAAAATTTCTTCTGCTTCCAGTTGTCTCATGTGAGATAAACTATATACATCACTAAAAGCCAAAGAGAATATTCAAAATAGACTTTTTCATGCGCTTCTCCTCTCATATGCTGTTGTTTCAATGCTGTTAAGAACATTACACAACGCTCTTGTTTAAAAGCCAGGTTGATCTTCCCAACCATTAAGCCCATCTATTCAAAAAGTCAAGTTATTATAAGTAACTTTCAGGTCAGATGCACATGAGTAATACTTTCACAGACCTATTGTACACTTTTTTTTTTTACTTTTGATAGTAACTTTAGCTTCCAGACTGCAGACCCCCCAAAGCCCATTCCCACTGAAGCTAGTTGCCTTCCCTTCTGCATCTGGCAGAAAGCACCGCAGCATTTCGTGTGCTCTCAGTAGGCTGAGAGGCCAGGTCGTTCCTCACAGACAGTGTTTGCTTTCTCAGGGCAGCACTTAGCTCTTTTGTCTTCCTCATTCCCAGCAAAGTGCACACATCCCACAACCTGCTGTAACACCACGGGAGCGCTCACGTAGTTCCGGTCACACCGGAGAGGCAGGCTCAGCCCTCAGTTATTTATCTCCTAGGGTAATACCCTGATAGAGCAAGTATGCAGCAAGCCAGGTGGGGAAGGCAGGAAATTACCTATATACTTACACAGATGGAAGCAGATATCCCAACTCATTTTGGAGTTGTCATTCTGGAGAGAGCACAAGCCTGGAGTGGGACAAACAGGTACCAGAAGGAACTGACTGCAATTTCCAATAGACAAAGTTCATCTCCTTCCTTTGCTGCTGGACACATTTCTCAGAGACTGCTGATGTTATGCAAACCTGATACAAGCCCAGAGGTTAGAAGTGCTCAACAGCAGCACCAGGCTCTATAAATAAAATAGCCAGTAAGCCCTAACTCTTATTACAATGCAGCCTATGATTAAATTTGCATAAAGGCAACAGCTTTTGGAGACAAAAATCTAAATAGTTAGTCTAGCAGCCAGATGCTAAAATGAATCAGCAGCAAGACACTCACACCTGTAATAGAGCTGACCACATCTATTTTTCTATTTTTCATCAGAAAAATGACTAGCTAAGAAAGGTCAACAGGTGCTCTTGAAGGTCTGACTGTTGAAAGATTTAAGCCCTTGAATTCATTAGCATTATACCTCAGAATATATGAATAAAATCACCTCTTGCTTTCTGCCCGAACACTTATTTAGTCTGGGGGTATCATCTTGTCTAAAAGGATTAATAAAGGAGGTTTCTTTTAGAGAAGTTCTTACCATGTAATCCAGTTACTTTCTGTGTAACTGAGAATGACCCTGAACAGGGCAGGGGGGAGGCCGTGAGTGCGATCAGGCCTCCTGGCATCACCTTGGCCTTTGCTGCTGTTACACGTTAGCCTTCTACACTTGCAGAAATTAACCCCAGATGGAGTTTTTAAAAATACTAGGTACAAGTAACTGTGAGTTTCATAAATGTAAAACCTCATCTCAAGGGACACATTCATTCACTTAGATAGGACCAGTTAGATGCACTAGGTGACTAAGGAGCCTTCTGCTCCTTAGCATATTATTTCACTGTCAACTCAACTGATTCATTCTGTTAGTTTTTATCCTAAATGTGTCCAAATACAGTTGAAACATTTTGATTTTTACTCTGGGCACATGTAGTATTTCACAGATAATTAAAAATTTACATAGCAATTAATCTCTATTCCGAAGACCGAGGCTCAGATTTCTCACTCGTGCATGAGTTTCAGAGAACGTTCACGTCGGTGCAGTACAGCAGAGCTGTCTCTCACGTACAGCAGACCCACGGTCACTGCGCTGCGCTCCCGAGCAGCTCCCAACTGCACCACGGCAAGGGAACAGAGCGGAGATTCTTCCCAGCGAGA
Source organism: Tichodroma muraria (assembly GCA_013390105.1). Taxonomy (NCBI): domain Eukaryota; kingdom Metazoa; phylum Chordata; class Aves; order Passeriformes; family Sittidae; genus Tichodroma; species Tichodroma muraria. The sequence continues at coordinate 34,032 of WAAG01054398.1, read as the reverse complement.
GCGCCGGGAGAGAGCCGATGAGTCATGGGAGCCAGCTCCGGCAGGAGACCGGCTGCAGGCACAAACAAGTAGCTCGGATTTCATCAAATGAAACGCAGTACAGCCAGAAGACTTTCTAACATTTACTATAATAATTTACTATTGGACGGGAAAGGGGGGACATCAATGCTCTCTTTTCTGACTGTACCTGCTAACAGAACGAGGCATGCTTCTCTCAGTTCAGGGTTTACAGAAAAATACAAAAATCACAATACAATACATAATCTGCTTCCACACAAACATTAACCAGCAACTACGACAACCACCTTTTCATTTGCATTAAGAGATTAGCTAAAGCCTATCCCCCGGGGGGAAAGCCTCACATAAATACAAGGTTTCTGTATGTGATTTTCATAATCTGCCTGTTAGAGACAGGACCTTAAAAGCCCCACTGCAAACTCGGCACTCATTAATCCACTCACCCATTTCGTTAAACTTTGTTTCAACCGAGCAGCAGTGCTTGACCCTCAGATTACAGCTACAGAAAGTTCAGGTGCTCTGACAAGTCCGAAAGGAGAACAGCTGAATTTATCTTAATGGCAGCTTAGGTGCAAAAGCTAAAATTAGTAGTGTTCAATTAAAATCTTCAAAAGAAAGACTTTTCCCTTTCCTTTAATATTTCCAGCAGATGAACTATGAAGTAAGTTCATTGAGTAAAGAGTGTGTAAAATGTGAACTCAGCTAAAGCAAACACATACTTATTTTTCCAATACAGAATCTTCAACAAAGCAGAAACTGACTGCAGAGCCTTGCAAGAGACATGCATGCTGTTGCCTTTATTTCATTGAATGTGGGGAAAAAAAAAAAGGTTAAAACCACCACAAACAAAAAGTACATAAAATACAAAGACTGCCCATACATAATCACTATTTTATGATCTGGAGAGTGCAGAAGTTTTGGGGAAAGTACCAAGTTCTTCTCTTGTTTGATATCCCAAGAAGTCTTGTCCCCAGGGGTGGTCTGACAGGACCAAGAACAGAGAGCTGTAGCATTGGAGCAGGGCCACTCCAAACGCAGGGCCCTCCAACCTTTTCCAGTGACTGGAACTGCCAGTTCCAGCAATGGACACCAGTCCAACAAAACCCAAACTTTGCAACATGCTTGGTCATACTTACTTTGAACCATTCCTTAAGTGCATAAGTGGCTTCTAAATCCATAAACACATTTATTTCAAAATTAGTCTTAAAACTCCTTCTGCAGGTTTATGCTCCAAATCTATTGCCATCTCCTGACAGTGAATAAACCTGCTGCTAAACTACTTGTCAATATAAAAGCCAGCTGCCCTATTTTCTCTCACCTTTGAAGGCCCATGGTTAAAGAAAATTAAACATAGGCTTGAAGCTAGACCATGTATTTGTAAATAAAATAACTTGACAGAACAAAATTACAAAGTACAAAATGAGCCCTTTCAGAAAGTTTTAACCACAAGAGAAGTCCATGTTCAGTCCATTTTGCATAGTTTTAAATATCACTGAGGAATACGAGTATTTTCATAAAACATGTTTTTTAATGCTTTTTCAGAAAGCCTGGACCATATACAACAATTTCAGATGAAAAATTCCACACATGCGTTGGTTTGGTTACAGCTTCAGGGGTCAGTGCAGCACAGTGCAAGTTTCATTCACAGATAAGAAGATATATGAAGTAGGTACAAGTACATTCTCAAAATACAGGATGTGATCTAACTCTCAGGAACCCTTTTCCCACCACCAAAAGGTGCTGAAAAGCGGAATATACGGAAACCAAGGGGAAAGTACACAACGAGATGGTCTCTTTCAATAAGACAAGTTAATATTTGACAGCTTATGAAAGAAGAAACAATTGGATAAGGAAGAAAACTATTGTTAGTCATTGGAAGGTATGTACGAGGGAGGTTTGTACTTTGATTCTATAGAAAAACTGAAGCTAGCAAGTCTCCACTCCTGAAACAGAAATAGCAAGAGGTACAAAAAGTAAGCACTATTAATTCCTAGTGCCTTCTCAGAACAGCCCATTTTCCCTGATGCAGGGTCACCACTCCCTCATCTTTCAAGGAAAAAGTATATGCAACTATTTATTTCCACTAGTCTTTCAATATATACAATCTGGCAATTTTACAGCATCTTCCTGGTCCCAAGTCTGCATCAAAGTGTTTTTCCCTTTGTGTATTTATTTCCAAGTAGAACAAATACTCCTCAGTGCTTCTAAAGAAAGCCTTATTTTTAGAAATTGTCTAAGCTAAAAATACTGATGCAATTTTCACCCAAAGCAATGTCTTGCAAAGTATGAATGTAGAGTGCCTCTCTATAAATGCTAAGTGCATCTTTAACTACCAGAAATATCATGGAAGAATACGGCTCTGAAGTACTCTGCTAATTTTTATTTAAAAAAATACTACTGACACTTTCAGCATATAGAATGGGAGACTAGTGCAACATGCAGCATTGATTGTTTATTCAATAAATATTTAACCCAATTATTGCCAACCAAGGCAAACAGTGCAGAAATTGTCATTTAGAGATACAAAAGTTTAACATTTTTTTTGTATAAAGTCAGTTGCTACTATATTCATACAGCTATTTCAAAAAGGTTTTACTGCTTCAAAATTGAGGTTATCATTATAAAAATACAGAAACATATTTGGGGAGTTAACATATCTTTGCAAGTGTAACTTTTGCATTTATATGGGAGCACAACACTTCGGTATTCAAGAAATTAAAATGAACACTATGACAGACATTTTCTGCACTGACAATTTCATGATAATCCTTAAATACATCTTTCTTGGTCCTGGGTATACATTTAAAATGAAATAACTTGCATCTCACATTTATCCTGAGGTCAGCTGTGTCAAAAGGAAAGCCAGTTTTATAAGGATACTTGCAGGCTTCTTGTTCAAAATATGAGGTTATAAACAAGCCAATAAAACTCCAAGGGGAAGAAAAAACCCAGTACTCTCACCAGTGTTTTAAGAAAAAAATTTGTGACATTTTTGGGAGTTACTTCCAAAAATACGTAGGCTAGCACACCCAAATGCTGTATCACCCAACTAAAATTTCAGTATGCATTTGCCAAATTTGAAACTTAGAAACTGTTCCGAAAAGAAAGTACATAAATCCCCAAGAAGAATCTCCCTAAGCTTCTCATCTCAAGATCCCAACCCACAACACAACTTCTGCAAGGAGAAAGCTGATGAAGCCTGTGGGAATCTGCAGAGTCTTCGGGTCTGCCTGCACAGGTGAGGACGTGCCATTTGGGTCTCCATCATCCTCCATGGGGTGCAGTTATGACCTGGTCAAAGCTCCACTTTGAACACAGCAGTTATTTTCAATAGCACCAACAATCTCTCAGATACCAGCATTTAGGCAAATACAGATATAAAATAGGTTTGTTTCTTCCTGAATCAGCACAATTGGTACAAGGCACTGCTTGGCATAGGAAGTCAAAAGTAACAGCAAAACAAGAGTTCCCAAGTTTTGTGACATTTAGGTTTGTACTGGATGACTTTGTAATTAATTATATACCATGGCTAGAAAAATAAGATAGTCTACAGGATTAACAAAAACATCAGCATCCCAAACGCACTCACAGTTTTCCTCCCTAGATCTGAAAAACCCCTGCATAACACACCAATGTGAAACATTAGAAAGCATGGGATGTTAAATTAAGAAAGTACATTTCTCCAATCTTCCACAAAAGTCTAACCTAGACACAACTCAAGTAAATGCAGTTGGAAAAAGTCTGATAACATTTGCACCAGTCTATCCCTGCAGAGGAGGAAAAAAAACAACTATTGTCTAGAGAATTCATATATTGAGGCACATTGCAGTTGAAGATATTCAGGCATATTTCATGGCTAGAACAGGATTTCTCTGAGGACCTCTCTACAGACTTCCCCAAAAGCAGCTCCATATGGTTTGGAACACAACTTGCAACACATGGAAAAAAACATTTGGTTCTTAATCACTACTGTCCTCATCATCATCATCATCAGATACATCATTTAGAGATGACTTAGGTGACTGGCTGTAGGAGTCCGACCTCGTGGACTGACAAGCAGTCATCTCCCCCGTGGAAAGAAGATCGTAGCAGAAGTCGCAGATTCTCACTGGCTTGGAAGACTGGCTCGGGAGCAGGAACCTCTTTTCGGAGCAAGGCCCGCACACGACAAAGCCGCACTTGCGGCAGTGGTGACGACGGTTGACAGGCGTAAACTTGGCTTTCTGACAGCGCATGCACACGGTGGCTTCCGAGTCCGGTACCCACACAGCTGCGTGTTCATTGCTAGGGGTCTTCCCGCTTTTGGAAAGCAAATCAGAAACACACTTGTTTATGTGGTTCATCCACTCCGACTTCTCTGTAGCAGTGGCAGCATAAACCGCGAAAGACTTTGTCGGTGTCTTGATAAGCCACCCATTCCGTAAGTCTCCCTCGTCCTGGATGGAATCAATAGTGACGTTTTCCAGTGGGATTATGTGCTGTTTATTGTACTTCTTCTTCTGGATGACAATGTTACCATAAACAAGAATGTCATTGAACAGGAAGAACTGCCTTGCTTTGGGCTTCTTCCTACACAGTTTTGTTAGGACTCCCTCTCCAATCAGAACACGGCCAGGAATAGTCAGGGGTTGACCAGCTGCTCCAAAGCAGTTTTCCACTATACTTATTCTTCTAGTATTTGCCTCACTGTTCGCCAAGCGATCCACCATCTTTCACAAGTATCCTAAAATTAGAAAAAAAAGTTTGTTATTAGAACAGGACTGATTCAACAGCAAGCAGCCTTCCCCAAGGAAGGTACCAACCCCGCATTTCTTAAAATATCTAACAGGACCTGCTGGCTGAGAGGCATTGACTTGGGCTAGATTCAAATAAGTATTAACACCTAAGAATTTTTAGAAACCGATTATAGTCTTTTTTCCAAAAGCAAAAATGTTCTATGCAGCTGACAGCTATCTTTATCACACAGAGAGCACCTACAGCACTGCATTTGAGAGCCTCCGGCAACAAACTAGTTCCTCTCTAGTAAGGCTACTGCATCCTGGTTTGATGCTCACATTTCTCAGTATATCCTCCTGCACCTACTCCAGATAGCAACAGGAAGTATCATCCATCAAATTCTAATGCTACAAAAACATCAACTTACTTGGAGACTCCTGCAGCCTGGAGACCCACATTAGTTTTAACACAACAGACAAATTATATAATTGCTGTTCACATAGGAAACCACACTCCCCGAGCTAGCTCTCCACTTCTCTTTTTTTTTTTCCAGTATGTAAACCTCAAATCATGGGCCAAAACCAGGAATCTACCTGCTGGAAACATTTTGTACAGGTCACAGCTTGCACCCCCCCCACTACATCTGCTTTCATGGCAAACTCCTGAGCCAGAAACAGGGAGTGAGTCATGGCTGGTGGCTCATCACCTGCTTGCTGCTGCCTTCATTTTGCATGAGTCCCACAGTCCCTCCCTCCTCACCTACTCAAACCACTCAAACCACATCTGCATCCATCACATTCACGAAACCTACGCTGGCAGACCTGCACAGAGGACAAGCCACACAGCTCACAATTGCTCTTGAGAGAAACTAAATGACCTGCACCAGCTCGAAGTTTAAAAAAGACTACTTTGTATTTCAGGAAGTGCTAATGAACTATATGCTCCAACTACAGATTAAAGCCCCACCTTATTGTCCCCCCAAGCATCAAATACGACTTTTTTCTCGGGTGATATAGCTAAGGCATCCAACAGGGAACTAAAATTAAGAAGTCGCTATAGTGATTCATACCTTGGCAAACCACTCTTTAGCCTCTTCTGCCCTAGAGTTTCCCAGGCAGAAATCCAGCAAAGGCAAATCCTGCCAGTCTGAACCGGATCTGCTCCCTTTAAACCCCTTGTGAGTACAGCCGTGACGCGAACTGCTGCACTTGCTGGAGCAGTGAGACGTCTGGCAGAGGCCAGTACTATGGACAGACTCTCAGCACGCAGAAGACGTTTCCCCATGCCTCGCGAAGGGCTGATGCTCGCAACACCCTTTGCTAAAGCCGCGGCTTTGGTGAGGAAAAGCAGAGCAGCAACTAATCCAGTGCCTTCTACCTGTGCTTCACGACATGATCCCAGGATGGGAAATGCTCTACATCACCTACTTTAATCTGCACTGCCTGCCATCTATACAGCATCAGCCTACAACTGAAAGGAAACTGTGCTGAAACAAAGCTCGGACTTGATGCTGCTCAGACTCCATCACTCTGCTATAATCTGATCCAGGCAACCTTCCTCCTATGAATCAAAGCACAGATACTTCCTCACAAATTAGGGATGAAACCTCTCATCAGGCCTAACCTAAATAAGTATGTTACCCCTGATTACACACATCCACATGCCCAACGCTAAGTATTATTATTGTAAGTTACTGCTTTGAAAGCGTAGTTTCCCACTAAAGTAGTTTGGCAAGTGAGCTTGCACAGATATAACTACCTTTCTTAAGCTCTTCACACATTACCTTGTATCAAAGTCTGACACTCAATACTGAAGAAACTCTGAAAGTTATTTCTCAGCACAGTTTTTGAATTTTCTTTACATGCCTCAGAGCATTAGCTACAATACATGACTATTTTATTAACTAGTTTTATGATTAGAAAAATTACAAAGCCACCAAATTCAAAACAGTTTTGATCTGCAGAAGGTGAAGACAAAATTCAAACTGCCAAGTAAAAAGTAGTAAGAAGGGAATGGAAAAGAAACTAGGAGTTTTTTGTGTGTACTTGCTGTTGTCCTAGGCTCCAAAATCAAATTCAGGTGCCTGACGACTGCAGCCCAGGATCTGGAATGACAATTATTTGCCATTAACTGCCAAACAACCATTCCAAATTAACAACATACGAGAAATAAACAGCCTTTGCAAGCATCAAAACTGAACCAATAGCCCTTCAAACTTACAAAGCAAGGGTCACAGGGTTAGTCCTAAGTTATTTAGTAATCCCATGTTCTCCATGAAGTGGGAAAGGACATCAGTCATCAGAATGCAAAGGGGACAGCCCAGAAAATACACTTCTCTGCAGATACAAATCAATATGCACTGCTTATGAACTTACACTTTTATCAAATTATGCACAAATTACAGCGAGCTAAATGTTTTTGGTAATCTGCAGGGGGGAAAACTGCTCCCACCTCAGCCCCACGAACACAACCATACTGATGCGTTTTCAGTGAAGTCTCAGCCACCTGTGGGAAGCACTCACTGCTCCAAAGCTCCAACTTAGCCACTCTGCACTCCCTGCCAATAAACTGCAAACTCAGTTCAAGGCCACTGCAAAAGCTTTCAAAATATAAGTCTCTGGGAGAAGAAAACAAGGGGAGAAAAAGCTAAAGGTTTTAATTAAATGTTCTCTAGGACAATCTAAGAGAAAACAGCTCTAACCAGAGTCGTTTAATAATCATCATGGCTTGAAGCCAAGACACATGACTCCAAAACTTGTGCTGAAGACTGTACTTTGAGCTTGTTGCAAAAATAATCACTAACTGGACCTTAAGCAAGAATCTTGAGAAAGTTAAGACTATTAAGAAAGACAAGATAAATTGCATCTCTTCTAGATCAAAACTTTTTTCTGTCATGGATAACATTCCCACCTATCACCCCTGAGGCCATAAATGCCAAAGACTGGTGCTGCCAATTCCACCTTTCCAAGGCATTAATTGTATTTTCCTACACTAACAGATTGGACTTTTTAGAATAAGCAGTCAGATATTTTTCTCGTGAGTTTTTAAAGAACTAAAAACTAAAAATCCATCTGAAATCCTACGCACACTAATGCTCATAACAACTTCATTAGCCTTTTCTGAGAAAGGAAGTATGTTCAGAAATTGATTGGAAACTACCCAAAATACATCCTGATTACAAGTAATCATGAAACATGACAAAACTAGACCAGAAATACAAGAGAAGACATCCCTAACTCGCAGGAGCTAGTTATGAGAAGCATACCTCTTCCTCTCATGAGCACACTGACAAAGAAGATTGAAATCAAAATATTGTCTGGACACACAAAGAAACTTTTAACCCCAAGATGTCACAGTCCAAAACCAAAGCTATCAATATCCCATCTTTAAAACTTGTTTGTCTTAAAGCATATTCAGACCTATTGTAAGAGACAGCAGATTATCCTGCCTTGGAACTGGGTGGCAGTATCTTCCTCTCTTCCAGCTAAACTTTATTCTTAAGTTTCTATTGTTGGACACCATGAGAGGCAAATACTGGATTACTGCCCTGAAGATGCAGGCTCTCAAGACCTGATCAAATAAAGCAATTCCTGACTGATGGCAAATTGCTGAAAATATGCCCAAATCCTTCCCCAAGCAAGTGAGGAATAAACCAGAACTACAGGCTTCAAAATAAAAGGTTAGACAACTCCACTTAAGGGGAGAATGTCTTATACCTAGTCTTAGTTTATGGGTGCTGTGAAACCAAAAACCTCAAACCTATTATTCAAACTTCTATATGTGACTAATTTCACACTTCTGGCAGAAAAACTCCTGAAAGTCCTAAGGCCCTTATGCAAGGGGGACTCCATTTGTGATGGACTGATGGTCCTCACAGATATCAGATTCATTTGCTGTGTCCAGACAGCAGCACAATACTAGCTGCTAGTCAAAACATTACAAAACCTGTCACCAAACAGACCAAAAAAACACAAACAGATCACTTTGTAAGGAAAATGGCTACAAAGAGCTACTTCATAAGCAGGGTTTAGCAGCCTTCCCAAATAAAGAAATCTCAACTCTAAAAATGTTGCAATACCTTCAGTTTGTCCCTGTCACACAGACACTCTTAGTATCTTTCATGATGAAAATGCTGGGCAAAAGCTTTCATTTCCATGGCGTAATACGCTATTTAAAGGTGACAAAATATTTCATGACACAGAAAGCCCCAACTCTTCTACAATATTAAGAACTGTCTCTGACACTTATTTCCACTTTCAGTCACAAGAAGCTTGTAGAGAAAGAACAATTCTGTTATCAAGATATTAAGATCGTCTTGCTCCCCTGCTTCAGTCTAGTTTTACACTTGTATCCTGTTGGTGATAACAACCATCTTCGATGTGATCAAACAGAGATATCACTGAAATTTTTGAAGAACTAACAAGTTATCCACTTACCTAAAACACAATACTTGTTGACGAAGTCACCCACTTACTACAGTTATTAAAATTCCAAGCTATTGCAGCAGGAAAATAATTCTATTAGGGTTGCTGCATATTGACAAGTCATTTTCCACATAACTTTTTCTTTCTGCCACTGTATCCTGCAGACCAAACCAATGATCTCCCAGGACTCAATGCTTCTACAAGTCTTACTTAAAACAGAATGTTTATTTTATATGCTAGCTCTGCCTGTGATAGTGGCCGGGCTAAACTGCACAGGACTGCTGCAGCTGAGGACAGACGTAAGGAGTCAACTAAAAAAGAATGCAACCCTGACTGACAACGTTACACTCAATCCAATACTGACAGAAAACTTTTCTACTAGTACATTAGCACTGCAGCAGTCAGCATTAGCACCATAAGCAGAACCACAAATAACAAAGGTGCTGGAGGGAAGAAATGAGATTAAAAAAGCTGTTATGGCACAGTGATGCAGACTGCATACAGCTCAGCACAAAAACATTTCCTCACCTCAGCTCACTGCATACTACCATCACAACCAGCACTCCCTTCAGGCTGTAGGACAGGCACAAAGGGTGTGCAGGAGAGAGACACAACCCAAATTCCCAAGTTTCTTCAGCAAGACAGCAGACCCGCAGTGTTCCACTACTTCCGGTTTGGGCAAGAACAAATCAAGTCCAGCGTACAGTTCCTGCTAACAAATGTTATTTAATAAGCATCAAATTTTTAGCATTATTTTTCTTCAACACGCTTTCAAGGGAGAAAAATAGCACTGGCCTTGTTATAACTGTCAGTTCATCTATCACCATCTTTACAATTAGCTATTGGGCTGTTAACAACTACATTTAACACACTGCATTAATACAAAGCAGGCAGTCTGTATCACCCAGAGCCATAGTATCAGGACACAGGCAGCTTATCCATTCCTATGAATATTCATAGTCAAGGTGACAGCATATTTAAGCTGCTGCAAAAAAGCACAAGAGCTCAGAACTAATCACAAAGAGGCCCATGCAGTCCTAAAGCTGCAGCAGGACCCTGAATGTTTCAAAGCCAGATTCAGTAACACAAGTCCAATAAAAAAAGTGTCACTAACCACACCATCAGAACGGACGAAGTGAGATCTAGATATGGGTGCACTGAAGCAAATGTAGGGAACAGAAAAGAGTCAGAAATGGAGGAGTACAAAAAGGAATAAAGACAGAAAAGGCAGAAACAGCAGATCTAAATCAAAGCATGTTACACCTTGTCACCCAATAAACTTCTAAATAATTATCCACTTGTCACAGAAAGCCCTTGTTCTCACACCTGCATGCAACATCAGCAACTATGCAACACCACATACATTCAAATTAACCAATTTTCCTTCTTGCCATGCTTCATAGAAGTTTCTAATTAGAGCCATTTACTAGCAGGCAGAAAAAACAAAAAAACTGTAAAAGTTACAGGTTTTATCATGTTTGACTCTACAATTTGAAGGTTCTGAATAAAACAGAAATTCATTTTGCTTCGTTATATTTAAATCACACAAATTAAACATATATCAAAGGTACAGAAGATCAGATTTTTTGCAAGATAGAAACAAGTAAATTGTAAACCAAAGACAGATAAGAACTACCTGCAGAACAGATATCTAATGTGCATTAAATGACTGGTTTGTAAGATGATTCATTATTTGGATCCACAGAGGAAAATATCACACTCTCCCAAAAAAGAGTTCATCAGGCAGAATCAGTCATTTAGTTACGTGGGAGTTCTTTAGCAACAGGTTTCAAATAATTGTTATATATTATCGCATCAGACTCATACAGTTTACCTCTTGCACTTTACCCATACAAGGAAGACAGGCTAATTTGAGTTACAGTTGCATAAACACCAACAATTAAGTTACCCAGAGGCATCATACATCCCTCACTTAAAGCTCTGTCTGAAACAGTAATATCACTACTTTTTGTGGACAAACTTCCAGCTATAAAGGCATCTCAGTACTGGAATACAGTATGCTAATCTCTATCGATATTATATATATTGCTCTTAAGAGGAACATTTGACATTTTGCATTACTGCCAAGTAAAACAAGTGTAAATTTCTGAAGTGCAACCTGTTTAAGAAAACTTATCCATGTTTAATGCACTGAAAATAGTTTTAGTGTGAAAAATTGCTGAAGTAAAAACATGCACAGCAGATCTGATACAAGTAAGAAGACAAATCAGCATGTTTTAAATCTTACTTCAGCCTCACTAGTTACACCTCCTACCCTGCATCCTTCAGTACATCCAGAGAAGGATGATACCGACGCTTGTCCTGGTTGACAAAATGACATTTTCTATGGACTTAGATCTCATCAGCTGTAATCAGAATCCAGCATTCATGCACAAGCCACCTTTATGGTCCTTGACAGGTAGTGCCAATAGCAAGCTGGACAAAACCAGCTTGGATAACAGCTGGATTAAACATAATATAGAAAGAGGCATTTAATTAAACTTTATTTCTATAATTCAGCGTGTAAAATAAAATACTGAGGAAAATTAAGTGTTAAGTATACATCAACCCATTTTTTAAGCTATTAGCATTTAATTCAATTGTCTACAGTTACTTAAATACATCTGTAACAATTAACTGATAGCTTTTTTAGTATTAATTATATATTTGCATTATTCATCAGTTGCTTTTCATTAAATAGTAAGAAGACCAAGTTGATCATAAAGTTAGGTGAAATCAAAAAAACTTTCACCCACAAAAATATTATGTTGATAGGCGACATGGGTATGACAAATGTTTTCTAAAGGCCTTTATCACTGCTAAAAGCAGACACGACAGCAGCAGCTACATGCCTGTCCCGTGCTAGAACTAGCTGGATGCTATTTAAAACATAAGACAACAACTGTCACTTAAAGAAAAATAAAGCCTTCTATCAAGCAGCTCTCTGAATGACTCTCTTCAAAAAAGTATTCCCAAACTGTTGTATTTAACAAACTGTCTTGCTATCGCTATCACAACCAGCTGGTAAGGACATAGAGGATAACCACAATAATGTATCAAAGAGGTATCAAGTACAACAAAAAGCTTCAATGCAACACTGAAGAGGAAGAAGAACAGAGATCTTAAAGAGATTGTACCAAGGTAGAGATGATAGCAGGAAATGAGGCAATAATATCCCTCTGAACTTCAGCATGGTCTTTATAGATAATCACTTTTGACTAAACTGGTTAATGGCTGCAGTGTTCAGAAAGGTCCTGATAGTGGGACAGAAACTTTGACTGGATTTACAGACAAAAACAAAAAGCCCAAACAACCTTTTCCTTATGGCATCGTAAGCTCTTGAATCTTCAAACCCTTTTCTAAAACCTTAATAAATACTGGCATTTAATAAAGTCAAAAAAGCTGCAAGATAAAACACTAGAAAAGATGATGGCAACAGCAAGGCTGCTTCAGATTACAGATGCAAAGATGCTTGCAACATTTTCATCTCAACACTAAAAAGAAACTGTAAGCAGCAATCAGTAGCACATTGTCAGGAAAGTGGGTGTTACTGTGGACCTCTCCAAAGTCTCATTTTATGATTCTCATGATTTTAAGGATTTTCGATATGAATGCATCTTTTTTCTTCCCCCATGAAGACACATCTTCCTGCATGGTGCAAGTCTGTGGAGCAATGGCTCCAGTGTGGAGAAACACAGATGAACTAACTCATCCCCTTACTGGTATATCCAGTATGACCCAGCAGCCTTAACCCTTTATTTGTCTCAACCTGTTGGCCAATGCTGTGGCATCAACCACAGAAACCATGCTGGAAATATGTCAACAGCAACCACATTACTTCATACTGTGCAGCCTGTGAATACTCTGCCTTGACAAAACTCTAGAAACCTTCAGATTTATGAGTCCAGCATATAGTCATGTCCAACCACACCATGAAAGTCATGAAAGCAAATCCATGCATTTGTCTGGTTGGATGCCATCATAAACCTATAATTACTATAATGAACCATGATAGTTCATACAAACTATAATGAACTGTTTTGTTTTTAACTGCTGCACATGACTGTCACATGTCAAATCCCACTAAAATTCTTCTTGAAAGTACAGTGTGTAGAAATTCTTGTTTTAACTGACTGATGTTTTATAGTTTAGTAACTCTTTCTAGAAATTACAGTTAATTTTTGTATAATCTGATTTCTATCTTACAAGCAAGGACTGCTCTTTCACTTTAATTGACCTCTTGTGTAATAATTGCTCATATAAAGTAAATAATTCTGCATGTATAACAAAAAAAACTCACTTTATTATCAAACCTGCACTGCAAGTGCATTGCTTTTCAAGTTTGCATTATCCAAAAGAGTTAGGAATTCCTGAGTTAGAATTGGCCTTTCTAGGCAATCCTATATTCAGGATGGAGATCATTTCCAGGTAGATCTTTCTGTATGACCTTATATTCCCTAACCCACTCAGAAGCTCACTTGGCTACTGAAAGCTATTTTTAGCAAAGGACTATTTATTTTGCCAAGCAGCATATGTATTAGCACAGCAAGAGCAGAGCAATGCTGTTTTACTATCCAGGCTACTCTGCTGAACAATTACCACACTCACTGACCTGCTGTATGCAGGCAAAACCATTTAAGTACTGCACATTAGCTGCTCACAAGGTTTGGTTAACACCATAAACCTCAGCTGGAAATAGAATGCCAATTTAACCTTTCTGCTTGTGAACAGAAAGGCCAACTCCTGCATCCAGAAGAGTTATAATGCTAGGTAATCATAGAGGAGACACAAAGAAAATAAAGGCATGCGGAAGAGGGCTGTCCCACCAGACATGTCTGGCCTGTTTTAAACCTGCCCTGAATGAAGGATGAGAGGAACCACCTTGGCCATAAGGCCACGTGCAGGAATGGCAGCACACCTGCTTCAAGCAAGAAACATGTGGCACCCAGCAAAGAGACAAAGAAATACAGAATTGCTGAGTCCAAAACTGCTCCCACTATCTTCTCCTGCTTGGCAGTAACTGAAAATATGAAGGATGGAAACACAAGCAGTAGTAAAGGGTTTGTACCACAGGGAAGTACATGATTAGGAGGCCTCAATGTACACCTAGACCAATTGGAAGGAGTAGTATTTCCCTTCTGTCCCCTGCTGCACTGCAAGCCACCCCTGAATGCCTCTTAGGGGAGAAGATACCTCACTGCAGAAGTCCAGGAGGAACATTCTTGTAAGAGGTCCAACTTTTTAATGAAGTCAGCTGCTTATTACCACTGTCAGGCTTCTATTTACAATAAGCCATGGTAGCAGGCACTGTTTTTGTCTTCTGGCATGATAGAGACAGAGCTGCTGCTGGGAAAAGCACAATTCTCCATCCCCCACCTGGCAGTCAGGTGTTGGAACAAACAGAGCAACTGTCTAAACTAACTTCTGTGTCCTTACCCTGTTGATAAGCTGAGCATTTCTCAAGCACCTACGCAGGCTTACAAGGCTTTGGGCAGCACTTCAGGAGCTGAGGTGCTGCCACATTTGGAGGTGGAAATTCGTAACACTGTTCAAGACGAGAAAGAGGAGGTTGCCAGCATGAGCATGAGGAATGACTAGAATTAAATTAATTTTATTAAAAAAGCAACCAAACAAAAAAAAAAAAAAACAAAAAAACTACAGCACACAGCCAAAAACCCTGAAAGCTTGAATCCTGCAGAGATGAACAGGAAGGTCTGATCCACCTTGAATAGTGCTCAACTTTGACAAACTCATCTCTCAGAGCACAGAAAGCAAGATCCACGCAACCTACAAGCACAGCAAATACTTGCAGCTGCCAGCATACTAAAACAAGGATAAGTAAAAAGGCTGATATTTTGTACATCTAACCATTATGTATTAATAAACTACCTAACACAAAATTAAATGTTAAAATTAATTAACAAACAACTGACTAAAAAAGCCCAGTATTCAGATCAAATTTTTGTTGTCACTGGAAAACATTTTAGTATTTTGACTTGCCATTTACATGTATTTAGGAGCACTATCAGTGGTTTAACTTAACTTCTGGTACTAGCAAACTGCATCTTTCATCTTAACCAAAGCACGGGACATACACCAGAGTATAGTTTCAAAATCAATTTCCACAGATCTGAAGTCCAAAAAAGCTCAAGCTCCTTCTGAAGTTTTCCACAGTTCTGAGCAGATAAAAGACATCAGAAGAAACCCAGACAACAGATCAACACCTTCGAAATGCGCCTGAAGAGTCAAGGGCAGAGGACAGCAGCAGCCTGGGATCCTGCTCCACCTCAAGAAGCTCCTGGAGACACAAACCCCATCTGCTGGATCGGTGCCTAAAAGATCACTTGACCAGGCAGCGATACCAAACACTGGGATGTATTTTTCTGTTTACAAGTTAATGTTTCCCTACTCCAACTGTTTAGCTGCTTGGAGAGTCTCTCCCAGCAAATATTACTCTCCAGTTCGGCAGCAGGGACTTACCCCTCCCTTCCAGGCCTGGACAGGCGCCCGGGGGTGCCCTTCCCATCCAATACACTGCTTTTCAAGGAACAGCTTAACTGGTGACAGCCCTCTTCGGCAGCAGCGGGCCACACATCGGGACAGCTGGGCTAGCAAATTACCTGACAGATATACACACTTAACATTAAATGGACATTGGGTGGGAGACATGAAAAAAAAAAAAAAAAAAAAAGTGAAAAGGACCTGATCAATTTCTGAGCAAGCTAGATCCTGCTTCAGCTTTGTCAACCCAGAATAACAAAGAGAATCAACTGCATCAACATTTTAAATTTTAGAAAAGACCTATTTAAATTCTTTTGAGCAGGGGACACAGCATCATTAGTATAGAAAAACACAGATACAGATGCAGCTGTTCTACAAGAACTATTGCCAAATCCATCTTGCAAGCAATTTTCCAAAACCAGATTGGCTGTGTGGTTTGTTTTTGTTATGGATTATTACAGCACACATGGAAGCAACTTGTTAATGGCTACCCAGAGCATCTCTCAGTCAATGTGTAAAAGAGAATTTGGTTGCCAGTGATGGAAATAAATTTTATTTTTCAGTACGCTTCTTGCGGCAACTTTAACTGGCAAGTACAGAACATTTACAGAAAGACGTCTATGCATCTGTACGACACAAGTATACATTAAAAACAGCACCTCCTGGATCTCAGGGCATAGGTTTGTTTCAGCACCTGAGAGCTACCAGACCAGCTACATGTTCCAAAGAGCTTCATCAAGTTCACAGAATTTATTTTTCCTTTTTTTCCTCACACAAATGCAAACCTGTGACACAACAGCCTGTTCACTGGCTCATGTATTTTTATTCTGCACAGGTACTTAAACAAGACAATGTATTTAAAAAAAAAGAAAAACGCTTCCGGTTCCAAGTTTTCTTCTGTTCAATTTTATTACCATTATGAGAGAAGTTACTGATGTCACTAAAAGTCTAACAAGGACTAGAGGACAGGTAATAATTCACAGCATGACCAAACTAGAGATAGTTACCAAATAGTCAGAGCCTGACGAGAGACATCTACATTCTACAAAGTACTACAACACAAAAGGATTTTCACTTTTAGCAAGCCATGTTTTAAAAGAGAGCAAAGTTTTCCCATGGAGTCTCACAATTTACAAGCACAGCAACATATCACTGCTATTTCATTTTTATTATATCAGTTTTTTTCACCTGCATGCGTTCTTTGAATCCTGTTATGGGAAAAGAAGCTGCACAACAAACAGGTTTCTTTTATCAGCTCAGTAATTTTAAGCATTTCCACAAAACTAAACAAGACACAAGCCAAGTAACAACACTCAACCTTCTTTTGTCTGAGCAGGTGCAATCAGCTCAACTTTCTCCTGCTCCTGACCCACTGAAGCTACGAAATTTCTCCTTTAAGAGGTAACCCTAATAATATATTATACTGTAGAAATACTTTCAGGAGGCCAGGCAGCTGATCGCTACCTAACAGGATCAGACAAAACACTGCTGGAGCACATTTTCAATATTATTGTAGGAAAAACAGAATATGCAAACATACTGAACTCTTTCAAATTCTTCACTCCTTAATTAAAAAAAAGCTCACTTTATTATCAAACTTCTACCACTAGTTCACCAGCAAGAATGGACTAAGGACAAGTACGACTGGTTGCAGGGAATCCTTTTCCTACTATTTAAAACCATTGTAAGAAGTTGCCCAAATTGGTACCAGAAATGGCTCACGCCCCAGTAACCATATGCAGGGCTGGCATCGGGAGATCCCAGAGGCGCAGGCAGACGAAACACAGCTTAGGGCTTAGACTCAAACTACACGTGATTTTCAGGAAGCTTGACAACACTGAAGTGCTGCAATCATGGACTTGTCAGCTGCTGCTCCCCAGCAATATTTAAAATATATTTATCCAGCATTATTTAAAAACACATAAGCCAATATGCCAAGGGCTGAATTCTCTTTCTGAGAAAGAGACATTAAGACCTTTCTTACATCAAATGCTGCTACCTGGTGACACATGGATGAATGGTGAAGGTCTAGAAAACTGACATCTGACAGGTATTAATAAAAGCCAAAAGGAAAGCTTTAACAATGATACCATAAATAAAATTTGTCAATCTTCAATGTAACCTGCTTTTCAAACATAACCTGTGTGTTAAAAGGGCAGTTCACTTGCCTCATGCTGTTAACCTAGATCAGAGAGAGGGGTGGAGGGGGAACTAATCACTGTCACACACAGCTTTCAGAACAGAAGTACACTGAAAATCACTCTCAGAAGTTTTACATTACAAGTATTGACAGCTAAGGCAGGAGAAATTTGAAGCAGAAGGGTAAAAACAAGGAGTTATAAAGAACCCCTTAATCACAGAAGCTTACTGCAGGTGATGGCCTTCCTGGGAAATGCATTCAGTGGCCCTTTTCCTTTTCACTGCTTGTCAGATGTGTTCGATTTATTTTAGTTATATGGATACCAACTGACGTATAGACTATTCACAGGATGATTGGAAAACTGCACAAAGGTTTGCACTGAAGTTAACCTGCACAAGGAAGATGCTGACAACCTGAACGGCTGTGTGTATGGTATATACACACTGTTATATATATACACTGTTAATTTGGTTAGCAAATTATGTGTACACTTTAGAAATGCAGATGTGGCAGAACATGCTGTAACTTTTCCTTTTTCAGAAGGCATACTAAGTACTTATAAGCAAAACAGTTACCTCTAGATGATATGCTGGAGGCACAAGAAGCATTTAAAGAAAGCTAAAGCTGCTGATACAAAGATCATATTTATCACTATTTAGCAGCCCCCTGTGTCAGTTTGAATCAGTAAAATTTCTCAAGAGATTGCATCTCAACACAGAAACTAACTGTTTGCATGTCATCTTATTACATTCACCCACATTCTTACAACCCCCATTACATTGGGGGTTGGAGGCCAGGGTGATGCAGCAAGAACATTCCTGTATTTGAAATCCTTAACTTTCAATTTTTTCTTCTCTCAGAGGCTAACAAATGCCAAAATCCTGCTACATGACACGCACAATACACTTAACACTGTTTTACTGTAAAATAAAATGATGCAAAGAGAAAAATAGAAAGTTACTCCCTTTCACTTCATTTTTAAAATCCTTAAATTATTTACTAATTACTTATTATTTACTAATAAGCTAAAAAATAAAATCAAATTAACAAAAAAAAAATCAAAACATGATTATGTCCAAAGAAGCAGTACTCTTACCTATTTATGCAACTAAAGTCAACATGTGTGCATTTTTGACTGTGTAGCACTGAAGTGGCAGGCTGAAAAACATGCAGTACTCTTCTGTTCAATAACACTTCTGCACAATAATATTTATTTTCATAAAAGGAGACTCTTTGTCCTACAACTCACAATCAAGCCACTTCTCATGTGCACAGACTCATTTGTTTCAACCAGACTACTCTTGCAGCCTTGAACTTGCAGGACTCTACTTGCCAACATCATATCTTACAGTTCACGACAACAATAAAATAATCTTTAGTAAACATATTCTACCACGCCTATCTATAGAGTAGTTTTTCACCCCCCTCAACTATAAAAACAAGTCCTCCAATGAATCACAAAGACAAAAGTTATCCTACAACAGCAAACTTGGCACTTGCTGCATTAGGGAGAAAGTTTCAAATATGTGTTTCTATTTCAGAAATCCATATTTGCTTGTATGCATTTTCTTTTGGAACAATCTCCAAATTACCACACTTTCATCCAAATACTGAATTAATTCACGAAAATGAATTGTGAAAAGCAGCAAAACATACATAGATAAGCATGATCTATAACTTAAAAAAATACAAAAATTAAATGGAGACGTAAGCTTGAATATTAACAGAGCTTGAAATAAGTCACAAACATACCTTTACAATTTGAGGCTGTACAGAAAAATGTTTCATTTCCTAATATAAAATCAAGAATTTAAATTCCTTACCTACCATCTTCTAAGAATTATATCAGTTGTTAATACCTGGATTTTCTTATTTGACATCACACACAAATAAGTGCACTTTAAGAGCAAAACCAAACATGCCATTTGTTTACTAGGACACCACTTCCAAGATTTTATCTAACATACATTTTCAGAAAATCAGGTCTGCAAGTACTAAAAACTTCAACTTTGCCTTATCTATGTGCCATGCCCTGACCCAAAGCTTTCACTTCAACACCTCTTGGTGAAGACAAGCCACTAAAAATGTTGTAAGTGTATGAAACCAGTATTTGTACTCTGCCATAATTGCTCTCACAGGGCTTTTGGCAATGCTCTGTCATATCATGCCTCACCTGAAATTGCAGCTCCATCTCTTTACTGCTCTGAAACTATCCTGCGTCTATTAACCACAACAGTGAAATTTAAAAGCCACCATACCTTTTGAATATAGCAAACATTTTGCCAATGATAATTTTTGTAAGCTAAAAGGCATTAGGATACTATGGATAGATACTGCCGTCACTCTGGGCACATGTCTAATTATTACGGTTAAAGCTCAGGCCTTGATTTAAGGGAAACAGAACAAAGTTCCAGATGAAAAATCATTTCATCACTACATCTAATGAAAACTTGCTTCTAGGTGAGAAGATGCTACTCTCTTTCTACAGAATACAAGAGGAAACTGAACCAGCTTCTCCAGCTAAAAATTTCTACACACCAGTTTTCATTTAGCATTTAAGGGACTTCCTCTATGTGGGCTTCTATGTAGAGCAAAACACAGACACACCAAACGGCACACAGCCGATTTGTATTCAGAAGCAAAAATTTGGGACTCAGGCACACAACTCTTCTCTTTCACTGCTGTTTTCAGCACAAATTGGCATCACAAACTCTTGGGAAAGTATTATTTAAGAAACTGAGCCGATATAAAATGTATTTAACAACACTGGGATTCCTATTACCCACTGAGACTAGTCAACAGTATTTAGATTAGAGGCTAAAAGCAAGAGCACTGCCTTCTGAGCTAAAGAACCGATTCCATTCTGCATGCTGATGACTGCACACAAAGCAATTAATCTGCAGGATCTCAGCACCGATTACACTGCTGTCTTTAAATACTTCCCTTCTTTCAGACAGGCATCTCTAAAATAATTCAATATACAAATATCAGAACTGAAGATCTGAATATTTAAGTTCTCCTTATTTCAGAAGAAAAAGAGGAATTTGTAGTCTCAGTTCAGAAACAGATTCCTGTGTTGTGGGTCTGATTTTAGAGTCAGTTTGCCTACTGTATTAACCTTATCTGACCTTAAGCTGCTAGGCACATCGAAGCTTCAGATATAGTATTTCTCAAACAAGCATCAACCCTTTCAGTAACTCTTAGCACAGCCTGAGGACAGCCTGAATTAGAACTTAATGATGCTTCTGGAACCATTCACATTCAATTCAGCCAAAAGACGATCCTTGATCTCTAGTTAAGGATATAAAAAGTCCTTTTGGTTATCAACAACCATTGTACTGATGCTTCGTGTCAAAACTCGAGTTACAGCTATTTCCCTTAGAGGGACAAAGCCGATGCCAGGACGTGCTGCTCAGCAGACTCACATATCGCTTTCTTGCCGTGATGAGCAGTTTTGCCATTTATAAACATCGGTGCCAATGAACATAAGTATTTCGAATGAGGCGAGAGGAAAAACACGCGGCTGTCTTTTCCCGAGTCGCTTTCAGAAAACAGCTTATGAGCCATACGTATCTCTGGCAGACCAGTTACATTCCCCTCAAAATAGGCGAATTTCATACAGGAAAAAAAATAGCACCTTATGCTCGCAGCCGCACGACTCGCGGTTCCGCTGGTTTTCACCACAGCGTCAACACTTTTCAGGCGACCCGCTCCGAGAACGACACGGAGTTTCACCGGGCGAGCGAAGGGTCGGGAGCGCGGCCCCGCCAGCCTGCCGGGGCAGGAAGCGCCCTCCGCTCGCCCGTCCCGGCGCCTCACGGCGCCTCGGCGGAGTCACGAGTCAAGGAGTTTCGGGCACTTACGTAACGCCGCGGGGCCGCCGCCGTTGTTGTTTCTCCCCTTTCCCGAGACGAACTCGCTTCTGAGACCCCCCAACTCCCTCAGTGCCCAGGACAAGCCAGCGCCCGCCGCCGTCGCTTCCTTCCCCAGGTCCTGCACGCCCCGCCGCCTCCCTCCCTGCCGGCGGGACGCGGCGCTCCCCAGCCCCGCGGCGGGACAGCGGAGCCCAGCGCCACCTCCCGCCGGGGAGCTCCTTCCCCCCCAGGCAGCCCCCGGTTCCCAACATGGCCGCGGGAGAGCGGACGGAGTCCCGGCGGAGAAGGGCTCCGCGAGGAAAGTTTCTCTCTCGCTCCCCGGCCGGCCCCGACCCGAGCTGATCTCGGCCGCTCGGAACGAGGCCGGACAACGCTGCTCACCCGGTACACCCCGCTCCGGCCGCCGCCTGCCCCGCTCGCCGCACGGCCGCGGTCATACACCCCGCGCCGGGGGACGGGCTCCGGGACACCGCCCGGCGGGGCGGGGCCGCCGCCATCTTGGGCGGGAAGGAAGAGCGCCTCAGCCCCGCAATGCCCGGAGAGCCGCCCTGGGCGGGGAGGGAGCGCAGGCAGGCGGCTCGGCCGATCCCGAGCGGCACCTCGTGGAAGAGGGATACTCCGAGCACGAGAGCTGCCTCGTGGGGTTTTTTTTAAGATACAGAATGTTTCCATTCTTTGTGGACGACCGCGAGTTTGTGCTTGCGCCCGTGGCTGTAAGTATGTTCGCCCGGAGGTAATTCAGGATGGACACATTTTTTAACCACCTGTCTCTACACAGCACACGGAAGAGAATTAGTAACATGTTTCAGTCTGAAGAGTTGCTGGTCAGCCTGGACAAACTATGGCAGGTCTGCTAGAAGGGCTCCAGCCAGAAACACTGGCAACCCAGGGAGGCCCTTCCACCTTCTGCGTCAAGAGTTTTTCGTGTGTACATACCGAGTCATACAGAGCAGTATTTTCCAAATTTAGTCGGCTGCTCGGCAGCTCACCCGATCCTCTAGGATTTCCAGTCCGTCGATGGATGCTATCAGGGGGGAAGGACGGCTAGGAAGGTTCTGAGGAGCTGTGGAGCAAGGAGGGGTAAGAGGGTACAGCACCATTAACTTCTGTGATGTTGCTCTGATGCCGAAGTCTGCACACTGGTAAATGGCCCAGTGGGCTTCCCCCCCCACCCC
>WAAG01054394.1:142407-170769 GCA_013390105.1 Tichodroma muraria | reverse complement strand
TTTTTTTTTTTCCCAGGATGAATATAAATCATTCTCCCAATACAAGCAGATTTCAGTTAAGTGTCACGTTCAGATGAATTATAATGATCAGTGAAAAAATACATGACAGGGAAAAAATCTGGAGAGGAAAATTCATGTAATGAATTCATTCCAGGATTGTGTTTTGGAATCAGGTGACCAAGTAGGAAATAAGAAAGATAACCTGTTCTTCATGATGAAATAACTGTATTATTCCAGAAAACCAAGGGAGGTGGTAAATAAAAATCCCTGAATTTCTAAGCATTTGCAGCCAGAGAAGGGGTGTCTGTGTAAATCTGCTACCACTAATATTAGTTAATACTTTAGGGAGGATTTGATTCATCCTTCTTCAGGAAAACAAACAAACAAACAAACAAAAAATTATGGTTGCTTTTTCCTTTATAAAGTTAGCAGGCGGAGATCAGTAATGCTTAAGAATTATGGCAAACTTGATTTTTGTAATCGTGTAGCCAAAACCCCTTTCTGGACAAGGGATGTTTCAGAGTACACGTGGACATCAGTTTGGACAAAGAATTAATTTGCAGCTCTTTACTTACACTCTGGTCTTTTATTACTGAATGTCACATTAAGAGGCTTGTAATTCATTGTGTTAAATGCATGAAGCTGAAGGGAAAAATAGGAGTTGGTGGTTTCTCTGTGCAACTCTGGGAGCACTCCTGTGAGTAAAATAATTGTAACACAAATTCAGACTCTTGTGCTGACTTCAGCTAAGAAGTAGTTGCAGATACTTCCCCAAATATATTAATTTGGAGTAATCATTTAGCTAACAAACATGAATAGAATGTTATTTACTTGTTGATTCCAGGGGGGAAATATTTTCCCACGTTTCAGACAGGAATATTTTATGTAATGCTAAAGGTTTAATATAAATCCACTAAAAGGGGGTGCAGGCAGATAACCACAGATATTTCTGCAGATGTTTTAGTGTCAGGCATGGCTCAGTACGAGACCCAGGGAAGCTGCAGTTCTAACCAGAGCTCTCCTCTAATTTATAACATCTTTGTGGTGTCAATTCCCACCTAGCAAACAGCAATAAAGCTCTCAGATAGAAGATTAATGAGCATAATTCATGCGCCACTGGACTGGAAATGGGATGTAAACCTGGAGTTTGGGTGCTGCAATTATAGAAAGGACATTTGTAAATGTTCTTGGGAATGCTGCAGTCTGACTTACAAACTTTCTACCAAAGTTGTTACTCTTCAAAAAAAAAAAAAAAAAAAAAAGAGAATATTATAAGATTTCTACTCATGGATGATGTAGATTTTAATTATCTTAATTATAGATGTGTGTGAATATTTGAGGACAGTTGTGCCTGTCACTTCACTCCCCTGAGCACCAACATCCCAGGAGGTGCCAGTCCTGCCAGGACTTCTTGTCTCCCAATCAAACATTAATGAAGCAAATCACTGCTCTGGAACTGCTTATCACACCTGCTTTTAAATATTTCAAATTAAAAATAGACTGGAAATGTATTTTCCATGCTTCCTAATGACGTTTTCCCTCATTGCCCCCTGTTTGGAGTAGAAGTTTAGAGTGGGAACTTGAATAATCTGCCCTTTGGAGTTTTAAGGATGAAATGCTGGAAGTGGGGGCTTTTCCACCTTGACCCTGGTGAGTCAGTGCTGTGGGGGCTGTTTTCACACACATTTTGTGGCTGTTGGCTGCACCCCTGCTCTCCTCTCCATTCCAGTCTTTAGTTGATCCTTTCAGAGCAGAATGCCCTTGATCCCAGCCCCAGACAATTCCACAGGTTGCACTGCCCTGCTCTGCATCCAGGTGATTGATTTCCATCACTCCCAGCACCACTTCTGGGTTTATAGGCATGCCCAAAACTTCTCCTTTTTATTCCTCCTCATATCAGCACTAACAGCTAATTATCCTCTTATTTTCTAAAGATGATTAGAATCTATTCAAGTGTGTGGTTGAGCATGTTCAGAACTTCTTAAACCTTTTCTAGCATTTCTCTACATGTGGAAAGAGAATAAATAAGGAAAACAAGCTTTTCATTCGGGCTTAAACTTGTTACCCTCCTTTTCTGGATCTGTTTGGGTGCTGTCCATGAGTTTCCAAGGCAGGAATTTCCTGGTTAATTCCCACAGAATGTGGGATGTTATGGACTCTCCCACCGCAGAGCTGGGACTAACTTTGGTTAATCTCGAGTGCCCCCCAGCTCTGGGAAGGCAGAAATGTTTGTCCTTGATGACATCACTTCTGTGGATAACATTCTGCATGGTGACAGCTTATTTTCTTTGGATTTTTTGTTATAAATACTCTGTCAGAGATATTTTAGAATCTTATCAAGGTTCAGCGGGTTCCATAATCCCATTATAAAAGAATCATTACTTAGTAATAACCAGACAAGCAATAAAGAAATCAATATCTGCTCCAAAAGCACAGTCTGTGCTATGAAAATCTGCTTTTCCTTCTCATAACACTAATAAGGGTGGTGGAGCTGGTTTTGGTAGCTCTGTCCTGCACATCAATCACAACCTCTCTGTGAAAGATGAACTCACCAAAAGCTCCTCTGGAGTAGGAAGATGGGAAAGGGGAATTGTGCTGGTGTAAAAAGCTCCACGTTTAATTTTTGCCAACATTTGAATTGGCAGAATTGCTACTTTTGCCTGCAACTGGCTCTGCAGTACTAAAATCACTCACTGAGAGGCCACGCCTTGCTTTCAGCTGGATTAAAGAGCATTAAGTGAAAAGAAAACAGATTGATCCGACCTCAAAGGCAGCGACATATCCACCTGTTCAGAGGGAGTTTAAATGGCTGCCCAGATTTCTGTAACGTCAAGAAAGAGAGTGAGGGAAATAAAACAGGTTGGAAAGGACCCTAAATCCCATCTCATTCCCACCTTCCACCACTGTCCCAGGCTGCTCCCAGCCCGTGTCCAGCCTGGCCTTGGGCACTGCCAGGGATCCAGGGGCAGCCCCAGCTGTGCCAGGGCCTCCCCTCCCTCCCAGCGAACAATTCCTTCCCAATAGCCAACCCAAATCTCTTCTCTTTTAGCTTAAAATTGTTTCCCTTTGTCCTACTTATAAGTTAGCACATTTTAGGGTCTGTGTAATTTTAATTTCTTAATAATATAATAAAAAGGCTGTAATTATTTTGTTCATTTTTTTGCTGTGCGTTGTTCTTAATCAAAATGATTTCTTGCTTGAAACATTGACCATTATTTTATGGTTAATACTTAGAGGGATATAGTTTTTTTCCCTTGTCAAAATAAAATTTGTTTCTAATAATAATGAGATTGTCACTTTTCTTATTTTCCTTGTGCTTCTTCTTTTGTTTCTCCAAAATGAATGTTTTTTGATACTATTGTTAAATACAAAATTGAGCACACAGGAAAGAAAAATCAATCTCATTAATTACACGGCAGCTTTGTCCAGAATTCATTAACATTAATATCTTATTTTCCATTGTGCATTTTAGATGGATTATTTGCATTCATAGACATTCATCAACAAGTGGTGGCTGAGATGGGACATAGAATAAAAGTGACAGTGACCTTCTCATGGATAACAGAATTCAGATAAAGAAATGGGGAAGTCACCATTTAATGACACATCTCAGGCTCTCAGTTCCAAACAGGCAGGAGATCCAAGCCCGTGGCTTTGGCTTTGGAACAGAATTCCATGGGCTCATTTAGACAGCTCCTCTTGGGATCCTTCAGATAAATTACCCTCAGTAAAAAATAATATTTTTTTTCCCTTTGTTGAGTTTTTTTGTGTGGTTCTTTTGTTTTCAGCGTTTTATTTTTGTAGGCTTGTTTTTTTTTGCACTGATTTTGACCTTTCCTTTAAACACACAGCACTTGATATTTTAATTAGTACTTTTGTGAAATCAGTGCTCATGTGAATAGTGGTGGTAGAGGTCCAAACCCATTTTCCAGGTGCCACAATCAGCAGGAGAGGAACCAACATTGCAATAAATAAAGTAAATTTGCACAGTAAATTTTCTCTCTCTCTCTCTCAGACTGGCCCGGAGTCAGAATGTGCATTCAGTGCCTGAATCTTGCTATTTACAAAGCTGAAAGCTTTTCTCAAGGGTGTTCTTGCAGATTTTCCTAGTTTCATGTCCAGCCTGTGGACATGAGGCTGCTGTGATCCCTTTCCAGGGCTCTGGGAAAAGCTGCTCCGGGGCTGCCTGAGCACATCTCCCAGTGAACTTTCCAGCTCTAAGTGGAGTGACAAAAATGGCCTGACAGCTGTGAATTCAGAGCCAGATGAGGCTTTTCCCTCTGCTTCCAGGATTTGGAAGCAGTGGGAAAAGCCTCCTCTGCTGATTGGATCCCAATCAGCATGGGTCCTCTGATGATTGAAATCCCAAATTTAAAAAAAAAAAAATCATTTGGGTTTTAGGTTTTGGGTTTTTTTAAATATTCAAGGAATTCTAAGGAAAAGACCTGTTGNTAATATTTTTTTTCCCTTTGTTGAGTTTTTTTGTGTGGTTCTTTTGTTTTCAGCGTTTTATTTTTGTAGGCTTGTTTTTTTTTGCACTGATTTTGACCTTTCCTTTAAACACACAGCACTTGATATTTTAATTAGTACTTTTGTGAAATCAGTGATCATGTGAATAGTGGTGGTAGAGGTCCAAACCCATTTTCCAGGTGCCACAATCAGCAGGAGAGGAACCAACATTGCAATAAATAAAGTAAATTTGCACAGTAAATTTTCTCTCTCTCTCTCTCAGACTGGCCCGGAGTCAGAATGGGCAATCAGTGCCTGAATCTTGCTATTTACAAAGCTGAAAACTTTTCTCAAGGGTGTTCTTGCAGATTTTCCTAGTTTCATGTCCAGCCTGTGGACATGAGGCTGCTGTGATCCCTTTCCAGGGCTCTGGGAAAAGCTGCTCCGGGGCTGCCTGAGCACATCTCCCAGTGAACTTTCCAGCTCTAAGTGGAGTGACAAAAATGGCCTGACAGCTGTGAATTCAGAGCCAGAGGAGGCTTTTCCCACTGCTTCCAGGATTTGGAAGCAGTGGGAAAAGCCTCCTCTGCTGATTGGATCCCAATCAGCATGGGTCCTCTGATGATTGAAATCCCAAATTTAAAAAAAAAAAAATCATTTGGGTTTTAGGTTTTGGGTTTTTTTAAATATTCAAGGAATTCTAAGGCAAAGACCTGTTTGTTTCCCCTTAGTGCAGATGCCAATATGCTGGATTTTTATTCCCAGTATCAATTGTCTCCTTTTCCTGATTCTTACTGCTTACTATGCATCTCAGGCACTATTTAAATTAACAGATTTTAAATGCATTTTTTTTAATATTATGCTTATATTTTACCCAGATATATCCAAAATAGATATATTTATCCAAAGCAGATATACTTTTGGTTCCATGTTGGTGTGATTGTGGCATAAGTGTTATAGACTCTGTCCCATCCTCAGGAACCAAATTCCATGGAAAACACTGAGTTTTATTGGGTAGAACCTTTTGCAAAACAGCTCCAGACACCACATTTTGTGAGCTTCCTTTAAAGTCTTCCTAGGAGGACAAAATTCCTTCCTTCTTCTTGCAAAGATGAGATTTTAGTTAATATTGATAGTCACTAATAATGGTCACACACGTCCTTGCTTCAAATGAGTCGTTTGGATTTAGAGACCTTCAAATTCTTTGATCTCCTGATTTACCCAACAGCCAGCAAGGTTAATGCTTAATAAAGTCAGATGCCCTTTTTATAATCACTTCATTAAAAGTGAGCAGCAAAAGGTACATTAAATTAAAGTGTTTGTGATATGGGATCAATTTGGTGGAATCCCAGAGGCCTCCCTGTGCCTCATAAAGAGCTCTCCACTTTGAACATATCTATAAGTGACCCATGGAGAATTTCTGTTCTCTTTAATTTGAGGAATTTAAATTGCTTTTATTGCCTCCAATGGTGGGAAGTACTGAATGAGGGATAAATTGTCCGGGAAAGGAATTAGACTGTGGGTGTACAGCTTTAATAATTCATTGCAGCATTCAGAAAATAAGCTATTTTTAAATGGGAACAAAATTAATAATCCTATTCCTGAAGAAAAGTTTCCTTTTGCCTCCTGTACGTGGGGAGGATTTGTAGAGGTATGAATAAGCATATTCTGGATTATCCATTAATTGAGGGGAAAGATAAAAATCTGATTTCTTGGCCCACTCTGAATCCTTACACATTATAATTATTTGCACCAAAACTCTAAAAGCCTTTTGTGCCCTGCTGTTTGCTGATCAGTTGCCTCCAGGTGTTACAGTAGTTTTTCTCCTTAAGATAAATAGAAAGCAAAACCAAAAATATTTTACATGTCTACAGTGATCTGGTGGTTGCTGTTGTTTTTTTTTTAAAGTAATTCAAAGATGCTTGTAAATGTTTAATAGAATCAATGTCTGTCTTCATAGCTCTATTCTCAATTAAGAATATGGTGGTTTTTCCTCGCAGTTGGATCATTTTTGGAATATGGAGCATTAAAAGAACAAGCTGAAGTACAAAAGCATCTCTCTCATGCACGGCTTTGTGAACAGGGGATTTTCTGAGTCAGGGTTTGACGTTTATGTGCCTGGAGCATAGCAAGAGTTTGGACACTGAGTAGAAAGCAGAGGACTGTGGTTACTCCACAGTTCTCTCAGCTCGTTCGTGACCAAAATGAACCTTCCCAGCCTCTGCTGCTTCCACCAGCAGCAGTCATTAACAGCCTGCTCTAATTACTGATGTTACACAGAAGCACTGGCATTCAGAAATGTGGAGGAATCCTTCTCCTGCCTTGTTATAACTTCACCGTGCAACACTTCATCCTTACTCCTGCAACTAAAATCATTCCAGGTTCTGCCCCACTTCTTGTGGGCATTTCTCACTGGCAGAACTGAATAACCAGACCTTGCTTTGGCCTTTTACATTTTCCACTCCCTCAGTTATGACTGGGAGCTGTAATTTATCAAAGGCACAATGAGAGGTTATCAAAGTCTTGTTTCAGTAGAAGAAAGAGGAACATTACCCTCCAGAGATAAATCTTTCATTAAACTTTACAAAGACCTTAAGCAGTTTCTACCCTATTTATCTTCCTTGTCTTTCTTCTTCATGCTCCAGCTGCCAGTGTTTGGAAACAGCACAGGGCAGAGAGCCAAAATAGGAGCTGATTTCCCAGCCGAATGGAGAAACCTCCCCTTCCATAGCTAACTTTGACTTCATGTTTAAAATTGGCCTTAACTTTCAAAATTATTATTTTTTCATGTCATTAAATTGTCCTGTACGGGACTAATATTTTTAAGACACAGAGAATGTCAAAGAAAATATTCATGGAAGAGAAAAGATGAATTTAGTGAGGAATAAACTCATCTGTTTTTTGTTTGTCTTTTTTATTTGTCTTGTTCAGGAACTTAATGTCATTTGCCATTTTGTCAGGTAGATATAGGAATATTAAGGAACTGAATAAGGCATTTTCTCAGGTGGACCATGTTGGAGAGGAATTACAGGGGCCAAGCAGGTGTTGAAAATAAAACCTTTTTTCCTTAGCTTCTGGGAAAAGACATTGATTTTATTTTTTTTTTAATTGAAGTGCTTTTTTTCTCTTCCTTTTTAAAAGATGTTATTGAATAAGAAAGAAAAGTATAGAAATAAACTAGACAAGAGTAAGGATTGCAGGGGAAGAAAAATTATAGAGTTGTGACTTCTGTAATACCATGGTTGTGTTTAAATATGAATTTGATTCTTTGTAGGGAAAAAACCCAAAATATTTGTCCAGTCCTGACTCAGGCAATGCTAAAAAGCAAATTTTATTTTACGTCTATTAAGTTTCTTCTCATCCCATGGACATTCTCAGTAGGGAAACAAGCACAGGATTAGTTTCTTTGGGGAGTGGTGGGATTGGGGTGGGATTGGCTCTTTCCACAGGGACCATTCCTGCTTTCCCACCAGAAATCAGATTTCTGTGGGGTTCTCCTCCTTCTCCTTTGCACGAATCCAAGGTGATTGTGTCTGACAGGGACCAGTGGGAATTGCAGGAGCTCCTCTCCTCTGCTGCCAGCTCTCAGCACACACCTGATCTGCACAATTCCCAAGCTAATGATCTTTCTTTGGGAAATTTATATTCCATCCTCTCCCAAAGTGATGAAATATTTCATGGATCTGTATCTTACCCCTATATGGGCTCTATAACAAGTGTCTGAAATTATAGTTAGTTGATTAATTGGTTCTGTCATGAAGTTGTATGAAATTACATTTCTTTTCAAAGTCTTCTCTTTTTCTCTGTGAAACAGTGATTTATTTAATGGCTGTAATGTACTCAGGCCAAATCCATTTAATGTCGTTATATCTATATTGAATTCCCCTAATTTATTCATAAAAAAGAAGGTGCTCTCCCTTTTATTCAAGAATTTCAGTCAGAAGACAAGTGAGGCTTGACCTCTGCTGCTGTGCTGAGCCTTTTCAAAATGTGTAATAAATGTTAATATTTAAATTCAAAAATATTTAGTTTCATTAAAAAAAACACGAAAAAAAGTAAGAGTTAACAAAGAATAATGGATATTAAGTAATTTTCAGCACTGGTGTCTAAAATACCACATTTCTTTCAGCAAGAGGGACTCCAAGGGTCACATGCATCAGTTCTGAAAAGGCTCAGGAGCATTTTAAAGTGAGGGTTGCTCCGGGGGGTTTCTCTCGTGCTCTCCATTTTCCCCAGATTCAATCTGCTCCAGCTGTGACCTTGCAGGAACTTGAACTGCCCTGGACTTGCTCAGGGTTTCGGGGAGTTGGCTCCGAGCTGGAATTCGGGCTGGGAGTGCCCAGATTCAGGGCAGCCCCTCAGTGGGAGCTGAGCGAACTTTCCCTTCAGGCTGCACCTGGTGATCCAGAGCCACAGGAGGGGTAAAACAATTCTGAGTTTGTTTGCAAGCAGCAGCTGTAGAAAGGCTGAGATGAAGCCTCTCACTTTTCTTTTTTTCCTTTTTTTTAAAGGGGCTTTAATGCATTTTTAAAGTGTCCTTACATTAAAATACCTTCCAAGACTGCATTTCTGCCCTGACTCCTGCTCTCCCTGCACTTGTCAGGGATATTCTGAGCTGGTTTTGGTGCCATTTAGACAAAAACATGTCATTGTGGGTTTGTTTTTTTTCATTTTCTCCTCTAGTTTGCCAGGTTCTGCCCAATGCTCCTCTCCTGAATGGCGCTGTAAAATCTTTGCTCTGTCCGTTGTTGTGAGTGTTCCAGAGAGCCTCTCGTCCCAAAGAGCAGGTAGGAATGGGGATATTTCTGGAGGTGCATCTGTTTGTGGGAGATCCCAGTGGCAGCTTTAGGATTTTGGGAATGGGAGCTGAGACAACAGCGTTAAAATTTAAGATACATTCATGTGGTGTGGCTGTCCTGTGATGATTGAATAATGATTGCTTTACTTTTTTTTTGTCCCCAGGGAGTAAAAAGCTTGAAAAAGGATCATTTGAAGAGGATTCCGTGTTGAGGAGTGGTCCTTGCTGTGGTGGCAGAGGGCTGCAGGGGTTACAGCATCCTGGGAATCTGGCTTTTTCCAGGACAGGCACCTTCAGCTGAGAGCTCTGGGATCTGGATTTTGGGAAGGTAACTCAGCTCTTGACATCTTGACAATGGTGAATGTGGGATGTGGAGGGAGGCACAGAGCTCCACAGAGTTTGGCAGGGGAGCTGTGAATAAAGGGAATTTCTACAAATGGAAGGAAACCAATGATGAAAGGCCTTGGGTGGTTTTTCTCCAAGTGTTTTGGGAGGTTTTTATCCACATAGTGCCTTGTTCCCAAGCTCTTACAACAGCTCTAAGGTAAAGCAGGTTGTAGAAAACATTAAGAAATTTCTTTTATAATACTTTTCTAGTCCTTTACTCTGGAAAATTAGTGGCAAAGCAGCCCTGACTCCATCAGAAGTCACAGAGCAGGGCTGTGATTTTGAAGATTTTTCCCCTGGAGCCCGAAGCAGGTGAAATTCATCAAAGGCAACTTTGAGGTTGGGCTTTGCGAGAAGCTGTTTTCAAACATGAAGTGGTAACAAGGAGTGAAGCTTTGGCTGTCACTCCTTTCTGCAGCCACAGTTCCTTCCCTTAATGACTCCCAGATAAACACAGGAGTTAATTCAAAACCTAAGGACATGAAGGGCAGTATAATAATCCTGAGCGTGCTCTGAACCTTGAGCAGTGATGCTTTGCTTTCAGGTTTGCTCCTTGGAAATACTTTTACTGGGGAGTTGAATGTGTAAAGCTCAAATTAAAGGAATAAGTCATCACTCCTCAAAGGAAGGCGACAAACTTTGTGTATTTTTTCTCTTTTTTCAGCTGTGGTTTTTTTAACTTAAGTGCTTTTTGTCTTGATGCTGCTGCAATGTAGAGTTCCCAAATAAGCTGAGAACAGCCTTATTAATCTCTGATTAGACAGGCAGCTCTTTAGTTTTTACCAGAAAGACTTAACAAGGGCAAGAACAGCTCGCAAGCTTCACATAATGAGCT
This sequence comes from Tichodroma muraria, assembly GCA_013390105.1. Taxonomy (NCBI): domain Eukaryota; kingdom Metazoa; phylum Chordata; class Aves; order Passeriformes; family Sittidae; genus Tichodroma; species Tichodroma muraria. The sequence continues at coordinate 160,300 of WAAG01054394.1, read as the reverse complement.
GCTTAAATAATGTCACACATTTTGCCATTGTCAAATTAAACTATTTTTATTTTTTCCATGCCTTGTTTCAGTTGCAGGTACCTAAAATATCGAAGGCTTCACTTACTGAGTTATTTTCATTTCCTTTTTTCTTAAAAATGGGAAGGGGATTTACCCAAAATAGAGTGAAAAGTCACAAAAAGGTTGAAGGTCTGGAAGTTAAAGGTTACACAAGGGAGTGAAATTTCATTTATATCCACTAAACCTTCCTGACCTTTGAGGTCAATGCATTTATAGCTGGTTAATTCCAACTCATGTGTTTTATTAAATAATAATGGGTGTTGGGATTTCAGACACCACGATTCCTTCTCCCTGTTTTGGTTGGCTGAGATTTATGAGAAAAGGATAAGGAACAATCCCTCCTATTTTCAGGATGACTTAGGAAGTGGAGGCAAAGGAGGGAAATTCCTCTGCTTGGCTCTGAGCATCTTGGTTTAAACCATCCGAACCCTGATTTTTATTTTGGGCTTTCTGAACTACATCAAGCTGCTCCAGAGATGTGGTGCTGCAAATGTGGGGTTTGTTCTCCCTCTTGTGTTCATTCCCTACCCTAATTCCTCTCAGAGCCAGGAAAGCTCATTTTTGAAGCTGTTCCCACTCTAATTCTTCTTGTCATGGGTGAGAAAAAACGAGTTAAATTCTTGGTGAGTTACTTAGATTAGTTTTCAAAACGGAATGTAGAAAACTTACAGGAGATTTCAATTTCTCTGCTGAAGGAAAAGAATGGAGAGAAGAAAGGGGAAGTTTCTCTCATGCTAAGAATCTGCTCTCATAAAAAAATTTCTGTCCATCTTTGTGGTTTTCACTTTGTTCTTGCACCACTAATGGTTTCTGGAAGTGAGAATTTACACAGTAAATGGAGTGCTCTACTGAGCAATGTGCTGGATGTCAAGAATTTGTGATAAATAAATTTCCCACACACAGAATTATTTGCAGAATTCCAAGTTATTTCAAGTTTTCATTAATCATTTGAGATCACTTTGCCCACATGTATTTTCTTCTGCAAAATCTGGCACTGTCCTGAATAATTATGGAAATGCAGCCTAATTTTCTTAGGACCGTGAACATGGCAGTAATAATAAAAAAAAATTGCCAAATCAGAAGAAGACAGATATGACCATAAAGACTTATGTGTAAATATTGATCCTGGTGTAGTTCACTGTATTAAAATGAAACACAGCCCAAAGCAGTGCCTTGTTCTGCCAGCAGTTTACTGACTCCAGCCTGTAAGATGCTCTGGGGCCTTCAGGATCTCAGCTGATTACCCTGTGCTCTTTCCTTGACTCAGAACAGGGATTTCTGCAGATCTTCTCATGTGTAGCTGCTTTTACAAACCTTGGAACATAATTCCCATTTTTTCAGGTGGTGCAAATCCCTTCAGGAGTGACAGCTGGTTTCACCCCGTGCCCCAGACACTGGCTGACTTTTCCTGGAGTGATGTACTTGCTCTCGTATCTGCAGCCTCGTGGCTGTCAGTGCTGTGTTTGATGCTGCAGGTACCCAAGACAGCTGTATTTTCACGAGGTAATTGGGTGTTAAGATGCAGAGCTGAATCTGCAGGCAGCTGTGAGAAGTCCCAGCTGGTGCTTACCTGCATTCCTTCCCCCTGGAAGAGTTTTGAAACCTCATCTGTAGTAAATTGTACTGGAGTGATGGGAGAACGCAGCAGGGAAAGTCACAGAAGGGCAAAGAGGGAGAGTTAAAATCCAGCCAGTTCATCAAATTTTTATTAATTACATTTTTTCAGGAAAGACTTGCCCTGCTGAATTAAAGAGAGATCTGATAAGCGTGGTGTAGTTGGCACACGTGAAGCTGTTCTTGCTCTTGGACGTTGAGGGGTGGATAATTAATGACTCTGCATCATTACTGGGCTCCATCAGGAACTCAGGGCTGAGCTTGCCTGGTTTGGCAGAGGACTGGAGGAGGAGGAGGAGGAGGAGCTTTTCCTGGTGAATCACCGCTGCAGCTGGAGGAATTTGCACTCTCACCTCTGCAGGTGTAACCCAAACATGCACTTTCCCAGCCACTGATCTTCATAAAACCATGGAATGGTTTGGGTTGGAAGGGCCTTAAATCCCTTCCAGTGCCACCCCTGCCATGGACACGGACACCTCCCACTGTCCCAGGCTGCTCCAAGCCCCAGTGTCCAGCCTGGCCTTGGGCACTTCCAGGGAACCTGGGACAACCACAGCTTCTCTGGGAATTCCATTCCAGCCCCCCACCACCCTCCCAGGGAAGAATTTCTTCCTGATATCCCATCTAACCCTGCCCTCTGTCAGTCTAAAGGCATTTTAAATTATCTCCTGGGTTTCTGGGTTTCCTTTCCCCCTCTGAGGCTGTCACAAGTCGCTGGCAGAGGCTGGACCAGCAGTATCCTGATGTCAAGGAAAGGCAAATTGTCCATTTCTCTGCATTCCAGATGCTGTGATCAAGGTTCTCCTCCTCCTCTTTGCTGCCTGAGGTGCCAAAATGAATGCTGGAATGTTGGAAAAGAAGCCATGGGAGGGGAGTTTTAAAATCCATGGTTCCTGAAAGTTGGGTTGGCTCCTTGCATAAACTCTGAGGTGCAGTTTAGAGCAGCCTTCAAGCAGCACTAGATCACCAAATCATGCTAAACACATGCAAATTGTCAAATTATCTTTCTGATAATTCCCTCTAATTCAAAGCCCACACCAGAAAAAAGGCCATTATTAATTCTTTTTTTCCTTTTGAAAACTGATGAGATGTTTTCTTGCTTAATTGACAAAAATAAGTTTGATGGTTCTGAAGCATTTAATTATTTTGCTGCTATCTTTGATCTGTCGTTTGCTTGATTAGCTCAAATTATGATGGGAAAGGTTGTTTTGAAATGGGAAATCTTATTTTAATTTTGAAAATGCCAAAAGAAGATATTGTGGTAATTTTACCAACTTAGGAAATATTCAGATTTGCAGAACTTGCTGAAACTGGTTTTTTTTTTTTGAATGCAGGATCATTGATTTTGAGGACTAATAATTTTTCATTAAAAAGGGATCATTCTTAAATTATTTTCCAGGTTGATGACTTTTGTTTTCCTGCTGAAGTTGCACACTGTGAAGTCATAAAGTTTTTGAGATCTGTCTTTAAGGCAAAAGTGGACTTCGGAGTTTTATCAGAGTCCAACTTCTCATTAAATCCTTCTCTTTACAATATTTTCCTACAATTTCCATGCAGTTATCTGGTTTGCTTTGATCTCCAATATTCAATGTATTCTTCAAACTCCCAGAGACTCTCATCAGGTTGCTTTGCAGAAAGAACTGAGGAACACACAGAATTATTTTTGGAAGAGAAACACTTTCTCTAATTGGTGCTGCAGAAGGGCCCAGGTTTATTAGCATATGATTGCATTTGGGAAGTCTGATGTGCTGCTTTAATTGGAAGCTAATTTGACAAAGAAGAGGGCAGACACATTATCTAAATTAAGAAACAGAGAAATAAATATGCCTGAAAGAAAGTCCTGGTGGTGTTTAAATTTAGTAGGAAATACAGAGATATCCATCTCGGAATATTTCAAAGAGCAGGCATTGCTGTGAAGTCCCAGCTGCATCATAGAAATAAAACACTTTGTCATATAGCTGCACATCTCAACAAAGAGTGAGTTGCCCAGAATACAGAGGCTCCATAAATTTGATTTTTAGAAATAAAACGTACTTGATTTAGAAATAAAGTGTACCATTGCTATTGAATATCTGCTTCTCTGGCTGCTTGCCAGGCCCAACGTGGATCCTCTCCTCTCCTCTCCTCTCCCTGCTGGAATCACTGAAGCTGTTGCTACCCTTGGAAGTGTCCCAGGACCTCTCCCCAGGGCCAGAAAGGTTCTCCCACCACAGGGGTGCAGTGGGCACAGACTCTTCATGGAGTTTATCCTATGGAATGAGGCCCAGCTGGAGAAGAAACAAAGCCCCCAAGTCTCTTCTCTGCTGCCATAAATCAGTTGTGAACCTGTTGCAATCAGTAGGGTAATACTGATGGGAGAATGGTGAGACAAGCTTGGAAATTGAACAGTGTGGCTGAGACAAATGTGCCTTCCATCCCTGGGCCCGTGCCAGGGGCAGGATGCCGTGGGGTTGATCCTGCCCTTCCAGGCAGATGGAACACCTGGATATTTTCCCTGTAGAATGCATTCCCAGCATTCCCCGGAATGGCACTCGTACCAATGCATCATCTTCAATCCGGGTAAACCATCTCCACCACAGGGCTTTGTGGAAAGCTCCCCTTCAATTTTTGAGCTGTGGTGGATGAGTAGATTTATATAAAATATATCCTCCCATCCATACATTTACATGTGGAAGGGTGTGTTAAGGGCAGCTTCCCAGACAGTGATTGAATTATTCTGGTTTTGTCATTCATCGTGTTGGTAACCAGAGCACACAAAAACTGAGGGTTTCCTTTAATATCGAGTTCACTGGGGTTTGATCACATTGATATTTTATACATTTGTTTTCCAGGCACCCAAGACATCAGACAAAAAGAATGGGAAGCAAAATTCAGAGTAGTCCATGGGACTGAGGTGAAATGTAGAGCAAGGTTCAGTGTCTTGCAGGCAGGTTCAGCCTGAGGCTGTGCTTGAATTCAGGAATTCAGTGCCTTGTGTCCCTCATGGCTCTGGAGTGGACAGCAACATTCCTCCCTCTGTTTTTAAAACTCCCTGTGTTTCTGAGACCTACATTCACAAATCCTCACACAAAGTTTCCTCAGCACTGATCTTCTACCCATTTTCTCTGGAGGATGCTGCCTCCTTTTCCTAGCCCTGATCTGGGTCCCATAGGAAGAGTTTTTAATTTCAGTGTATTTAAGTTATTTAATGTGAAAAGTTAACTTGAAAAACTGATTCTGATTCATCTTCTGTGTCCAAAGAAAGCCTCTAAAATTATCTAAAAGTAAAAATAATTGCCTTCTGCCTTTCCAGGTCTGGATTCATTAAAGGAATTGATTGACTTAGAGTGGCTGTAGAGAAGGCAGTGTAGTCTATTAATAGATTCACTCTGAGGAGGTCCTGCCCTCTGTTAAATAACCACTGCTGTCACTTGATGGGACCTGTGGCCTTGTCATGAGGAGCAAAAAGACACACTGGCAGGACAAATGCCAAGTCAGCTCAGCAGCCAAGACGCAAATTGAGTTATTCCTTTTAAACGATGCAGGTTCCCCTGCCAAAAATCGGCTGGTACTGCTTTTGTGGGGCCACTGCTTCTCCTGCAGGGATGTGTGGGAATCATTCCAGATCCCTGGGCTGCTGGAGATTTTGTGTGATGTCTTAATCCAGTAAGGAATAAGAAAATAACATGGAAATGAGCTCCCAGCGGTGACTGGCAGAAGATAAGAAGGAAGAGCTTGGCCACCTTGGAAATGCTCATGCTGGCAGGTTGGGTTGACCTTCAAGCTGCCATGAAGGCTTTCTCCACCCTAGGATCTGCAAAAAGGACTGAAAAAGGGGCTCACAAACCTTTCTTTTCCTCCAGAGCAAGTGACTGAGGTGGGGTTCAGTCTCTTCTGCTGTGGCACAAGAGAAAGGATGAGAGGAAATGGTCTTGAGTTGTGCCAGGGGAGGTTTAGATTGAGATTTAGAGAAAGATTTTTCACTGAAGTTTGGTCAGATATCGGAATCAGTTGCCCAGGGAGGTGGTGGAGTCACTGTCTCTGGAAGTGTTCTAGAGGCTTCTGAATGGCTCTTGGGGACAAGGTGTAGGGGTGATTACGATGGTGCTTGATGATCTTGAAGGTCTCCTCCAGTCTTGATGATTCTGTGCTTGCTTCTCGTGGTTATTTTGGAAACCCAGTCATGGAAAATATCCTTAAATAGTTCTGTGTCAGTGCCATGCATGACTGGTTAGAGCTCCAAGGAGTTGGCACAAAAGACAACAGCATTGCCCATTTTCCTGTTCCTTGTTTTCAAGGAAAGAAAGGTTTCAAATCTTCCAGATCTTGCAAAGTTTAGGAAGAATGCAAACATACACAGAATGCTTTGAACTCTCATGGAAGAAGGCTGTTAAAGTCAGTCTCTGTTATAAATTTATTTTGCTGTGGTGCCTGTGAATGTCCAAAACCAGACTTGAACTAGATTTATGTGGAGTCATGCATTATGTATCAGCTATAAAAAAATAATAAAAAAAAAGGCTTTATGATTTAGCACTAAATTTTTAGAAAATAAAATTCTGCTGAAAAAGGAGCTGTGCAACATTAAAAATGCCAGGCTTCTGATCAACACCTCCTCCTCCTCTCAGCTGTCTGATGCATTTCTATTTGGCCTCATGCTGCTAGGGGTTGTTAAATTTATATTTCATGTCGGAGTCAAAAGTCAACTCCATAAGTTGTGGAATTAGCATTTAATTATGAAACAGTTAGAAAAACCAAGAGAAGTAGGATTTTAGTCTTAGTAAAATGAAAAACTGAAATCAGCTATTTGTGAATGGCTGATTGCTTGGACTCTGTTGGAAAGGTGTTCAGCACTCAGAATTTTGCACTCCATGAGCATCCACCAGGATGAGCAGAGGGCTGGAGCAGCTCTGCTGGGAGGAAAGGCTGGCAGAGCTGGGAATGTTCACCTGGGGAGGAGAAGCTCTGGGGTGACCTCAGTGTGGCCTTGCTGGGCCTGAAGGGGCCACAGGAAACCTGGAGAGAGACAATTGACAAGGGATGGAGTGATGGGACAATGAGAAAGGTCTCGCACTAAAAGGAAATATGTTCAGATTGGATATTGGGGAGAAATTGCTCCCTGTGAGGGCGGGCAGGCCCTGGCCCAGGTGCCCAGAGCAGCTGGGGCTGCTCCTGGATCCCTGGCAGTGCCCAAGGCCAGGCTGGACAGGACTTGGAGCAGCCTGGGACAGTGGAAGGTGTCCCTGCCATGGCAGGGGTAGCACTGGAAGGGCCTCAAGGTCCTTTCCAACCCAAACTATTCCATGATTCTGTGATCTTTGATACTTGAGTGTCTTTTCTGATAAAGATGTTTAATTTTAAATAAATGTTTGATAATTCATAAAAATACTTTCCTGAACAGCAACAAGGGAAGGTGCTCCATATTTGGATTAGATAATTCTTTAAGTAGAAATGAAACCAAGACTACTCATTTTGAACTTTAGGGCAGAGCTGGAAGCTGCAATGAGGTTTGGAAAAAGAAAAGTGGCTCTGCTGCTGGGGGCTTGTCTTGGGCTCAGAGTGCCTGGAAATAAATAGAAATGAGTCAGTGCAACAGGTCAGGTTTGACCTAAACTTAAATTACGTGGTGTAGTTTTCTATTCAAATGACAAAAAGGCCCTTAAATTGGGCAATTGTGAAATATTTCCACCATGCTGATTAGAAAACTGAATACACAAAGGGATTTATTTTAAGCTGAAGGAAGAAAAGTGGAGAAGGGTGACAGGAGAGCAAATGTGAAATGTTTAGGGTGAGGAGTGGGATGTGTGAGACTGAGCAGGTTGTGGTACCCCAGGGCTGTGTGGCTGTTGTGCTCTGTCAGCAGCACTTCCACGGGGTCTTGGAGCTGCTTGGCAAAACTGGGTAAAAATGATCTTACTGTAAAGAGTGAAATTTGGTGTGAAAGTATGAAAAAATTCAGCTTTATTCTGCAAAGAGGCCTCCAAACTTCAGGTTTTGCTTTGTCTCCACAAACACACCTGGAATTTTCTGGGTATTATCATGTCACTGTCCTTAAGGAGTGAACCAGAGTCCTGTGGGCTGTCCTTCCATGGTCACTTCTGGATGTATGCTCCTCTGGATGACCAAGAAATACAAGTGTGAGGTGGGTCAGGCAGCAAAGTGCAACTGCTCCCTTCAGGAACAGAACATGGCCTTAGTCCTGTAGGAATATATGAAAACAAGCCTACCTTTAAAAAGTTTTGGGGTTTTTTTGTGGTTTTGGGGTTTTTTTGTTGTTTTTTTTTTGTGGGTTTTTTTGGGTAGGACTGAGCACAAAGATCAGCACTTTATATCATCTTGTTTGGATGATTTAGGTTCAGTACTAAAGCCTAAATCCAATTTTGTAGACTCCTCAGCCTCAGCCTGAGTCTCTGGTAACACCCAGATGTCTCAAACTGAGAGCTGCCACAGCTGCTTCAGCCTTAATTTTCAAGGAGGGATGAACTGGGCCTACAAAGAAAGGGTGGAAAACTGTCAGGGAAAAAATAAATAAATAAAATGGTGCTACTCATCTGTTCTGCATCTCATTTATTTAAACTGTGCACAAGATGGGAACTTCAGGGGGTAGAAAAAAGTTCAGAGGCTCTGATGAGCAACTGCACTTCACGCAACCCCTGAAATCCAGATTTCTTTCAAAGCACTGGGTTTTATCACTCTTACACTAAAAGAACATGATCTTGCCATCTTTTTTCCTCTGGAATAGTTAATATTTATGCTACTTTGGGGTCAATTACAATCAAATAAGTCCAGTTTGTATCATATGTGCATAGCAGTGAGAAGGTTGAAAGTCTCATTTGGATTATTGTCCCACCAGTTTTGTATGTGAGGGATATTTACTAATAATGCATGTAAATACTAAGGAGAATTTAAGCAATTCATTGTGGAAATGCCACGAAGAAGGAAAGAAGAAAATAACCTCAGAGTGTTATACTTGGAAACAGCTTTTCATTGGGAAGGTCTAGGAATTTTCTCAGCTCTTTATTTAACATAAAAGAAAGTTATGTTGGATTTGTGACTGTCTAGAAACTTAAAGTAATGAAAATAAAGCTGTAAAAAATTATGTTTCTCATATGTAGTTATTGGAAACCTTAACTAATTTCCAGTAGTTGTTGGAAAGTTATGCCACAGAGCAATTACTACATAGTTTAATGCTTGGTTCTAATTAATTTGTACAAAATATTACTTCCTCAGCCTTTTTATTGGTGTGGCAAATTTACATTGCTTTCTTTTTGCACTGTATATTGCAGCTCATGTAATTACTGCTCCTCCTGCTGAGCAATTAGTGGGAAGGAGTCCCAGAATTAAACTAAACAGAGCTCTAGAGCTGCCTGTGAATTTCTGCCGGAGATTTTGAGCAGTGCCATGCATGAGGACATCAAATCCTTCCCAATAAAACTGTGGGCTTCAGTTTCAGAGTTGTTAATCAATTCCGGTTGATTTAATAGGCTGTTAATTGATTTAATAGGCTGTTAATAGGCTACTTATCAGCATTTCCTAAGCAAGACTGGAGAGTCAAATCGCTGCATATTTTTTTAGTGTCCAAAGATTTGGAGCACCTTGGATGGTTTTTACATTTTGTTCTGTACAAAAAATAAATCCACTTATTAGACAGATAAAAATCGAGAGAGAATTTAATTTTAATGTGTCTCTTTAAAAAGCTTAATTATTCTCTGCATGTTTACCTTTCAGCTTTATGGTTCTGTTTTCCCCAGTTTACTGTCTGATACTTTACTGAGCATCTCATGCAAGGAATTTTATGGATGCATAAAAGCAAAGCTGAACTATTTCATTTGAACTGGTTATCTAAACAGGAGCTGGTATCTCCTGGAAAATTTCCAAACCTTACGTTTAAAAACACATCTGTGAAAATCCTTGTACATTTTTTTCTCTTCTTGTGTTCTCTGAGTTTCGTGATGTGTGGGGAAATCCAGGTTTCCTTTTGTTCATCAAGTCATTCAATTTTCCAGCTGAAAGCCCCATCCCCGTTCGTGATCCTGGCTTTCCATGATGGCATCCCAGATGGGGAATCATTTTAAGGTGAAGCGTGCATTCTGAAGAAAGATGAACTCCACACTCCAAACTTTATTCTGGAGTGGTTTCAGCATAAAAAGAAATATTAACCCCCCAGAATATTTTAAGGCAGAGCTGCTAAATTCTCCCTGGCTTCCTATAAGGAATTCTGCATCTCTGTCTCAATGAGTCAGACCAGCCTGGGTATAAATTTAATAAAATGCAGTTTATATTTTATTAAAACCAAGCTGTTATTTTAAAATTAAAGTTGTCAATTGTTTCTTAAAGATGTCTTAAAAATGCCACCTTTATTTCAGAGCAAAGCCATGTGTGAAAGCAAATTTATAGCATTTAATTTTTCAGTGATAGTCACTGATACTGGATTTTGGTTTTGCTGGGGGCTGAGATTCAGGAATATCAGGAATATCCATCCACAGTGGGAAGTGGCTGTTGCAGGAATTTGGGATAAAGACCCTGGGGATATGCTGATTAAATCTCGTTGTCCATGTTTATTGCTTCTTGATTTAGCTCCAGTTCAGGCGTTTGCAGCCTCAGGGATGTGTTCACACCTATCCCAGTGCCTCGGGAGGGTTTTTATTTGTAGAGTTTGATCTACCTGTACATTAAAAATTCATCATTTTGGCTCAGAGTGCTCATTAATGATCACTCAGAACCAGCCCAGAGCGTCTCAATCGTTGATTAGGAGGAATGTGAATGTTTTCATTTAAACCCCCTTTGCTGCTGGGGAATTTGGGATTTATCCCCTTCCCAGTGAAATGCAGGGGAATACAAAACACAACAGTCAGTTCAACATGGAGTGATAATAAAAAAAAAAAATTATAACCCAACAAAATATTGTTGCTGCTCTAGAAGAGGAGTACAGAGGGACACAGACACTGGAGTGAGGTGACCCAAAACCTGGGGCCACGTCTCCTGATGCCTGGAGCTGTGCAGGCTTGGCATCATCTGAGCAGTGGGTGCTGTTTTATCAAAGAGAGCCCTGAATTCTCTGGAGACAAATCCTTGGAAATTGCCCTATTAGAACAGGAAATTGTTTTGTTATTGCCCCTATTTTCTCTGACAAGCTACTTTGTCTAATGAAAAGGATCTGCTTTCTCACTTAGGAGGGAAGGATTAATAACTCCAATTGCCACTTATTAGCAATTTTACAAGATGCTGAGCACATAAGTACACTTTCTAAGAGTCTATAAAAAAGAACAGCATTAAAGATAATATGATCACTACTGTTTTCTGGCTGGAAAACAGGATTTTTGCAGAAATATTTGAACATTTCACATATGGCTGTACTGAGATGTGGAATGAGATCAGCAGCATTGGTATTTTCAGGACAGAAAGGGAGAAGAGTCGTCTGGTATGGCTAAAAATTCTCCCTTTAAGTTCTTTGCAGCCTCACAAGATTCAAAATCAAGACTTGAGTGTTGCCTGGTGCTCTTCCTGATAAAAGCAGTTGAACAGAAACAGACTGCAGGTAAATGAGTTATAATCTTTGCAAAAGCAGCTTGGCACAAGCATTTCTGCAGGGTAATCCCTTCAAGAGTGTTTGTTCTTCTTCAGGGGTGTTCTGGTTTTATTTTGCACTGCCAGGTTCCATTTCTTCACAATTCTGTAATGAGGCTTTGCATACAAAACTTGATTTTTTTTTTAAAAAAAAAAGTATGTACTGGATTGGATAAGAATTGTTCTTTTAAAAGTTCAAATATCTAGTTTTTACTGAAACTGCCTGCTTTTGCATTGGAAAAAGGTGATACAATAATAGGTGTGTGTGTGAGTATACAGAGGTTCATGGAATCATTAAGGTAGGAAAAGCTCTGGTTCTGCTGTCACACTGCTCCTGATAGTCCATATTTATTTATTTCTCTACCTCATAACAGCAAGCTCCACAGAACAATGTCCTCAATGGATGAATAGGCTCTGATATAGATCTTTCCTACATGCATTTGCCTTTGCGGGAGCAGCAGGCATGGGAAATTCCTCTGGAAAGTTATGAACACGAAGAAGAAAGCATTGCAATCAGCACTAAACTGCTCCTCTCCCACCAGGGAAGGTCTTTTGTCTCCTGTTTTGATCCAGGGAGTTCAGACCCCTCCATTTATCCCCCAAACACAAAGTTTTGTGGGCCTTTCACACTGAGCCTTCCCTGGATCTGACGAAGCCCTCTCGTCGTGTGGGGAGAATGGTTTTGTTGGAGTAGAGCACATAAGCACCAGCCTTGATGGGCCTCGAGAACTGATAATGTGGCAAAGGACACTTCACATCAAAATGTTATGGCTGTATTATCGTTAGAGAGAAATGTATTTTCCAACACTCATTCAAGTCAAGGAACATTTCAGGAAACGCACTTGTGCTCAATCAGATGAATAATTTATTTTGTACTGGCAGTGCTGCGTTAACGTCGGGCATTTCAAAGGGGATAAAGGAGGTAGGAAATCAGGCAGGGAGAGCTGAGTGCCTAATGAATTTAGCCATTCACATGTCCACAAGTATCTAAATGGATTACTTAGGAAAATCAGCACTGCTGTTTGTACAGATTGCTAATAAATTCTGTTTCATTACAGCGACTGGTATTTTAAGATTTAAAATGAAGACTGATTAAATCGAGTGAAATATGCACGTAAATTGTCATTACGTGGATGGATACACCTTACTCTATTAAAATTGGATTTTAGATTTGCTCCACGCTTTATTTTGCAGCTCATTTTTTGATGGCAGTTCATTCCTCCCACATCACATTATAAATTCAGCTGTATTTTAGCTTTGGATGGAACAGGGGTGTGGGGGAGGAAACTTTGTTTTTCTTTTTACCCCTATTTTCCTGTGTCAGTATTTTACACAAGGTCAATAACAAGCTCCAGTGTGTTTACAATTACCAAGAGGATGGGATTTGTTATTGTGCCCCAACAAATGTGCTGATGCTTCCATTATTTATGGAGAGGAGATAAAACTCGTGCAGCGTTCTGAGACAGAAGTAAGGTGTGTGTGGTTTATATCTGTATTTTTGATGAGTTCTCTTAATGGGCATTGGGCAATGCACAGACCTGTGACCGTGGGATGTAAATTTTTCTTTGCAGTAAAACTGCCAAAGCTTTGTGGGTTTTTTTATGACTCACATTTATGCAACTCGGGGGAAAAAAAAAAAAGAAAAATCTGACTTCTTGTAGTATTTAAACCCAGAACTGATTGGTTTGTAATAGCTGTGGTCTCAAGAGGTGTGAAAATCAGACAAACATATTCACTTAGTACTGAGGATACATTTAGGAAAATTTTATTGTGAGAAATGATTTTTATTTTTAAAAAAGGGACACTATACAGTGTTTAAAATCGCCATTGATATCTGTATTCCTGTGGTCCTTGGTTCAGCTGGAGTTGCTGAATTACATCACGAGCCTTTGGGATGAATCCCATGGAGAGGAACAGAATCTACTATTGGGCAAAGTTTCAGAGCACCCACCCCAGCAAGGGCTGTGACACAGCTGTGGCCTGGGACTGTCACCTCCTCTCCCTGCTGGGACAACGTGGGACCAGTGTCCTCTCACCACATTCCTGTCTGAGGGTTCAGGAGCCATCAATGAACGTGTACCCAGTGATAAAATGGGGAAAAGCCCCATTTCTACTCTTTGGAAAGGGGTTCATTCCGACTCCTTTGGAGCTGGGGGTATCCATGCAAAATCCCTTCTCCTCTTCATCCCTGGGATGCCAGCCCCTCACTCCCCATGGTTTCTAGCTGGGATACCCTGGTGTGACAGCTCTGTCCCTGCTCATCTGCTCCACCTGGGAATGCCAGAGGAGCAGCAAGAGGAACAGGAGCTGTCTCCCGCTCCAGCTGGAGCTCCCAAAGAGCCATCACTGCAAAGAATCCTTTCTAAGGGTGGGATGGGAGGGACTTTGTTTCAGCAGGAGCTCAGAGCACCTGTCTCAGATTTACATTTTAAATTGCCCTCAGGGGAGTCTCTCTCCCTTTTTCCATGAACTCAGGGGAGCAGGGAGTGCTTTGTCTCCTCTACACTCCTGTGGCTGGAATTTGGGAGCTGTGGATCCCTGCTCCTGTGTCTGTGTGAGGAACAGCTCCTTGTCCCTTGAGCTGCAGCTTCTGGAACAGGTAAGAGTAGAATTCTTCTGCTGTCATTGGCTGCAGTTACTTGAATATGGATTTTTCCCAGGACTGAGGATTTGTTCCTTTACCTCCCTCCAGCTCTTGCCAAAAGTTGCTGACTAGACCCAAGCAATGTTGTTCTTTCTGTCTTTATTGTGAGATGTAAAAGAATTTAACTTGTTTCAATTTTTTTCTTGAGAAAATTGATCTTGAATGATATTTTTATGGCTTGATTTAGATGGAAAAATGTTTGAAAGTGCAATTTGATTGTGTTTTGCTTTATGTTCATCTCACAGCCTCTTTATTCATTCTTTAGCTAACCTGGATACTGAAAACCACTTTGAATTCCAGAATTGTACAAAATTCTCATTAGTCTATAAGACGTTCCTGAATGTTTTATTCCCTGGTGGGAAGGCAAGCTGACTGCTTTGCTAAGGCTGGGAGAGCACCTCTATAACTGAGCATGGGCCTCTATTGGGATGTGAAATCTTTTCTGTGGAGTTATTTTAAAGGTCTTGAGAGCAGAAGTTTTTTCATAATTGGGTGCCAAGTGTGCATTTTGTCTAAAACAAGGATGTTTATTCACCTTTTTATTTTCTCTGCTGCCACTGCTGTGCAGCTCAATAATTATATTTGTTTCAACACTGCCAAACTACTTAAATTTTAAAGTTTTTCTCCATCACACGCTTCAGATCTACTTCAGCTGCTGAATAGGTTATGCAGGAGGGCTGGCAAAGTTTCCTGCTCACACACTCAGCATTGTATTGTGGATATAGAAATGATTCCTGAAAGCTTTTTTAGTAATGTGCTGTCCCTTTCCAGAAAACAATGAACTTTTAAATACCTTGTTAATCATTTCTGTGTTGCTCTGATATATGTTTGGTTATAGTTGAGATATGATGGGAATTTTCAAGCTAAGTTTCCTTTGAAATAATCTCAGAAGAAATTCTTAAGGAATTCTAAGGGAAGGCAAACCTTTATTTCCAGTAAAATTTCTCTGGGAATCTTGGTGTGTTTAGGATAGAGATACAATTGAGTAAAGGGGAAAAGTTGTGCCTGTTTAAGCCTTGAGTGAGAGGATTAAATTCTGGCTGGTGTGAATGTGAATCACAGAGTGTTTAATTGTTTTTTGGGTGAGTTTGGGCTTTGTTTGTTTTTTTCCATTCCTGGTTTATTAATGCCCAAATCCCAGAATGATTTGGACTGGAAGGGACCATCCCATCCCACCCTGCCATGGCAGGGACACCTCCCACTGTCCCAGGTGCTCCAAGCCCTGTCCAGCCTGGCCTTGGGCACTTCCAGGGAGCCAGGGGCAGCCCCAGCTGCTCTGGGCGCCCTGGGCCAGGGCCTCACACCCTCCCAGGGAAGGATTTTCCCCAATTTTCTCATCTGATTCTGCTCTTATCTCATTCTCCATTACTTTCTCCCTGATGGTGTAACACTTTATGGTGATCAAAATTCTGTTGCTGGTATTTAGAGAAGCTTTGGGCAGCAATTGAGATGGCAAGCAGTCAGATAAGCAGAAGATGGATCTTTAGGTCATTGTTGCTTTCCCTTTTGGTACAGTGAATATTTGCTTGAAGGGTGAAGGTCAGGGTGAATTAAGTAGCAATTAATGATAGCACAGACCAGGTATAATTAGCACCTAAATAAGAGTCAGGATAATAAGCAAGACTCTTTTGACTTGTTAACAGTTCTTAAAATTTAAAGACAACAAATAAAAGTCAAAAGAAAATCTGCAAATTACTCTTCACTGCACAACTTTCTACACAAATTCTACTTTTGCTGAGCAGGGATGGGAAGGGCTCTTCAAAGACTGACACAATTTCCATGCCTTTCACTCTAGGAAATGCTATTTATTATTAAAAGCCTTTTTTTGTTAGTGTAGCAGCAAAAAGGAAAAGCAAATATTCTCTATAATGAAGTTCATTACAAGTCTCTCATACATGGAAAAAGTTAGTGACAAACTGCCAGAGGTTATAAATATCTGCTTATAAATATTTAAAAAAATCAGTCATTCAAGCCTCTCCTTGTCATCAGCAAAGCAAACTCTTTAAATTTACAAAAGCAATTCCTCTAATAAAATGATGGTTCAGAGCTGCCATCAGTTCCTGCTGGTGATTTGTCATTTTATGCTGACTCAGACAGTGCAGTGCTGCTGCTGACATTCCTTGGGAGGGAAATCTGGTCTCTTTCCAGGGAGGAGGAACGTTTGCAATGAATATTCCTCACTCCTGGGCAAGCAGAGGCTGCCTGGGACTGGAAATGAGGAGTTTTATCCTGCTTTGCTTTGTGGTGAATCAGATGCCAAGCGAGCCCTGCAAATCCCAGGGGTAGCAAACGGTTTCATCCACCAGTGACTGAAGTGGAATAACAATTTAGGAGATAAAAATCCCTTTTTTTTTTTTCTTTTTTCCTGCACCTTTCTTACCATAGCGAAATCTATGTGATTTCAGGAAAACAAGGAAATTATCATTGATGTAAAAAGTGGATTGAAATAGAGTCAAGAATTCCACTACCTTTCTCCCCTGGCAGCCTCTGCAGGTTCCTCAGGTGGAATTGAGCCAATATTGCCACCACAGCCATTTTAAAACTTGAGGGCTCAAGAAATGACTCAGATGTGGGTGTGGAACCTGAAAATATCTGTCCTACAGTGCTGCGTTTGCACAAGGTCCTGCTTGGGGATCAATCAAATTAAATCCTGGAGTCACTTGAGTCATCCCTAAAGAAACCTGGGAATTACAGTCCCAAAGCAATGCTGCTGGGATCAGTCATGTGCAGCTGCCATAACTGCAGAATTGTGCTCTGTAATTCTGCTCACAGGATGCTCCTGAGTATCCCCACCATGGCCCTAACCCTCTCATTCTTCTGGGAACACCTTTGCAACCAGAGAGTTGCTCCAAAGGTCCTGGTTCCAGCTCTTGTGGCTCTTCCCCCAAAAATCTAAATCATCATTCTGCTTCTGCAGTCTCTGCATTTCAAAACCCTCTAACAAACCCCAGCCTTGCCATGAGAGCTGGGACGGTCTAAAAGTACAAAGCTGTCAAAATAGAATGGAATCTTAGAAATATTCCTCAATGTTGGGGAAAATTTCTTAACAAAAACTCCCCAGTGCTGTTAAGAGGAGAGGATAACTCCAAATATATGGATTAATCCTCCAGTTTTAAATATGGGGGGGTTGGCACACCTGTACAAACAATCTCCAGCGTGTTATTGTTTCATAAAACATCCTCATATTTCCCATCTTCACCCGGTTTTTTGGTGTAATTTTAATTTACCTGCTTTGCTCCTGTTTCCAGTTCACACACAGGTGTGTTGGGGCGTTCCTTTTTTACTTTTTAATGCAAGGGGACCTCTGGATGCTCTATAAACAATGAGAGAGTAACAGGAAAAATTGAATATCTATTTGCTGAGCTCGGGAAGGAATGGACTGGTAAAATAAGGGAGGATAAAGGTAAAATGTAGCATATTTGATTCCCCAAGTCCAATAAAACTAGGTGGGAGCTGTGCCTCCCATTCAATTTGTGCCATCGGAGTGGCTTTAAAGCTTTTTCTAAACAAAATAAATGGAAATTCTTGGTAAATGCAGGAATTAAGTGCACAGAGAAGATAAGATTTATGAGAAAACGGGGATTTTATAAAACATGTTTGGCAGTTCAGCATCCCAGCAGGAAGGCAGCGGAGCTGTTTCCTCCTGGCATCACCAGAGGGCACTCAGCAATTGCATTTCAGCATTTTCTGCATCCACGTCAGACCCATTCGCGTTTCCCTCCTTCCAAATAAAAGACAACACGCGACTCCACACAAAGGTTTCTTATGCGTCACGGCAGGATTGGTTGCTGATAAATAATTCTCAGCAGAAATGTGAAATAAATGTTGTGTACAGGTAGCGCTGCAATGTGGCACTTTGGGGAGCGAAGGAAGTTCTAATCCCAAAAATGAGGTATTGATTTATGTGTGATCAGAGACTGGATGCTCTCAAGTCATGGTGGTGCCAAACGTGATTCCAAATATTCCTGCAGCTCATCTGAGCAGGGCAGGGAGCAGCTCCGAGCAGAACGTTCTCTGAGGGGGGGGGGGGGG
>WAAG01054394.1:92167-137671 GCA_013390105.1 Tichodroma muraria | reverse complement strand
CTGGGAATCAAGGACACCTCACTGCCTCAGGCCCCCAGAGATGGAAACAGAAGTGACTTGGGGGGAGCAAACTTGGGGTAAATGACTTCATTCCCTGGAGCTGTAATTGGGAGATTAACCCCCAATCTGCAAATGGACCAAACCTATAAAAGTGTGAAAACCCGTGACCCAGGGTCCATTTTGGGTGCAGCCCCTGGGGAGCTTTGTCTGCCCTAAATGTACCTGAAGACCCTTCCATAAATATAACTGCTTTTTATTCCCTTAATCCTGCCTGGCCTCTGTTTTCAGGTAATCCCAAAAAGCATCAGCTGCAGGACAGGTTCCAGAGTCCTTCCCAACAAAGAGCATCCCAGCCAAGAGCTCTCCCTGCTGCCTCCAGGCTGTTTGCTCTGCATTGTGCAGGGATCACCCCGTGGCTGACAGAAGCCCTGGTGACAGAATGAGCCCTATCCAAGTTTTAGGGCTGATCTCTTGTGCATGAATCGGGTTTCTGTTTGAATTTTGGCCCTCTGCGAAGCTGGCTGCTCATTTTGCTAAGGCAAACCCAGAATACTAAACAGGTAATTAATTTCTGTTCTTTGCCAGGAGTCAAAAGGCAGCGTTCCCCAGGCATTGAAGCCTGTTGAGAATTTTCATGAAACTGAGCATTTAAAAAATACATAAGTAACACATTTGCTAGAATTTGTATGCAAATAATATAACCAAGTATCGCTGATATTCACAATTTATTTTATTTGCGCCAGTGTTTTTCTTCTGGCTTATTTAAAAATGCTCTTTGTGGTGCAGTTGTGTTTGTTAAGAGGCTACAAAGCTCTCTAATGAGGTTGGGATGTCTGGCTCGCTTGTACCAGAGCAGTTTCCTTCTTGCAAGCAGGAAGGAGTGAGCCAAGCAGGATTAGGAGAAGGCACTGCCTCCAGGGATGAAATGAGACCTCTGTGTTTCCCTGGGAGCAATAACAGGAAGATGAACCAAATCATTCCAGGTTGCCCCAAAAACACCCTCAAGATCTCATTCTGCCTGTTTGGCCTTGGCTGTGTTTTCCTGTTGAAGGAGGAGACAGAGGGAAGGGGCTGTGGCCAAGCAACCTTTCGGAGAACAGTTCCTGTTCTCTGCCTGGGTCGTGAAAGGAGAAATGTTCCCAGTCAAAGAGAGGGATCTTAGGGAGCTCCAGGCAAGTAAAAGAAACTCTTGGAAGCAGAGTGGGAATTCTTGAGCCACGTGGTGAGGGAGATCTCAGGCTGACTCGGGCCGAGGCTGTGAGCTGAGAAGTTCTTTGCTGTTCCCAGCAGCAGAGTGGGGAGGTGCAAACAAAGATAAATCACTTGGTTACATGGCCAGAGTGCGTAGTTAAGGACTCCAGCCCTCTGAGACGGGAAACTAAAGACCCTGGGCTGAAGGGGACTTCCTGTCCAACACACAACATTGAAAAACTCCTCAGGAGATGTCCTGGAGAGGAGCTCAGCCTCTTGCTCTGACTCCTCCCTGGTCTGGTTTTCCCCATAAATCTTCCTGGACACCTGCTTGCTTCTCACCATCTGAGCTGCTACAGAGCCACCAGGTGTGTGGGATTTGAAAGGATGGAAGAGATTTGGAAGCCCTAGACCTGCGTGTGCCCAACTTCCTGGAATGTTTTTCTGAGCTGGGTGAGAGGGGCTGGCAAGACAAAGCCTCTTGGAAGCTCGAGGCATCCCAGAGGGTCTAAAAACAAGTTTTTACAGGAGAATCGTAACTAAGAGAGCTCATACTTATTTTGCTTCTCAATTTAGATTGCAGGCTGCTGTTTCTGAGGATGTGTTTCCGTGTGCTTAACACTCAGGGTGGTTTTGACATCCTCCAAGTATATGGGGGTATTTTTAGCACCATATTTTTTATCCAAAAAAATGCTCCAGTAGAAATTTGTAGCCACCCTGGCAAAAACTCCAGCCAAAAAAGAAGGCAAAGGCACTGCTGCAAGGCAGCATCACTCCAACCCCATGTGTTCAGGAAGCACAGAGGAATTTAAGCCAAACCCAGCTTATCTCTCACCATTTTAAAACACTAAATGTCAGGAGAGCTTGGCAGCTGTCAATAGAAAGCATTTGCCCTTTCATACTGGTCGTTATCTGAGCTTTATGTACACTATAAATTATTTATTAATTTGCCTTAATAGAAAGAAAATTGTCTTTTTAAACCTCTACTAAATATCTGATGGAATATATAAACTGAATTATGTCTAATATTGATCTGATCTTGTGTATATATACTGACTTCCAGTCACTTAAAATTAATCTAATTGACTATAGAAGTGCCAGGCACATTCCTGGAAGGCAGATTAATGACCTGATGAAGTGATCAAGCACTTAGTGGCTTTTGGCTGATAAATCATTTCTGCTCCTTGATACGTAAGGCATTTAATTATGGTCATTTAACCACTGTTGACTGTTGTGCCATTGTACAAACTAAAGCAATCAAAACATTAACTTGAGTGTGGAGTTGGAAATTATTGTATCCGCAGCCTTGAAGTTCCTGTATGAGCAATGGTGTCAGCTAAACTGGGACAAATTTGGCTTTTTGAAGTCTCAAATATTTCAGAGAACTTATTTCTTATTCATCTGTTAGTTTTAGGGGCTGCTAAATATTTTTACCTATTTCTCTGCACACAAAGCAGTGATGCAGGGTTATGTAGCAATACCCAGGCTGCCCAGGGAAGCTGTGCAATCACAATCCCTGGAAAGGTTCAAAAAAAGCACCTGGGAACGTGATTTAATGATGGATTTGGCAGTGCTGGGTTAATGGTTGAACTTGATGGTCTTAGAGGGCTTTTCCAGCCTTAAGGATTCTATGTTTATATAAAATCAGCAATGGAATAAATGCATCCACTGGAGCAGCTGGGAGGAAGGGCTTCCCTGGGGATCCCACATCAGATCTCCTGCAAGTGCAACTAAACCATTTGCTCTCTGGCTGCTCAGGTATGAATTTGGGAGCGCTCTAATCTTTTCCTAATATTCTTTTTTTGGCAGGGAACCATGCAGTAGAACCACAGGCTAATGAGTTTTAGCACAGAAACAGTAATTTAAACCTGAAGCCCCAAACAAGATTCTTTTCTTCCCGCTGGAAATCACTTTTATCTGCAGAGCAGAGCTGGCAGCAGGTTTGGCTCTTCCCCAGGGAGAACCTGCCTGTGCTGGAGAGGGAAAATCCTCCTTCCTCCCTGACTTTCGTATTCATGCTTGGGAAAATTGCCTGGCTGCTTAATTTTACTGTTTTCTTCCTGCTAATCTCCACCTTGGAAGGACTTTTAAGAGGGTTCAGAGGAATGACAGAGGTAGATACCAGCAGGCTGAGCCACACAGGTTTCGTGTGAGCCACACACATTTTTGGAGTTGTTTCAATAATAAATGAGATTAAATAGGGCTTGTGGCTGCAGTAGCAGCTTGGGGGGGTCAGAGGGAGCTTGGGATGCTCCCACTGTTGCAGACCCCACCTGTTCACCATTCCAGGGCTTTCCCTGGCTCCAGCACCTTCCCTGCTCAGTGAATTGGGTGTGCAGTTATTGGGTGGGCTTGGATCAACTTGGTCCAGTCGAAGGGCTCGCTGCCATGGCAGGGGGTTGGGTTTAGATGAGCTTTAAAATCCCTTTGGGCATTTGAGCCCAAATCATTGCAACCCTGCCCCTTTTTGGGTTTTGAAGGGGAAGTCAGAGGAAGTGCTGAGGCCAAGGGAAACTTTTCCCCCCACAAACCCCAGAGGCACTGCTGGAATTCCTTTTGAGATGAGACAGCATTACGTAATTCTCCCGGGATTTTGGGGGGGATTGTTTGTTTTTGTGGAGTGACCAAGGTGCCAGTGGGAGGTTTTTTTCCACTGCCTCAGTTCCCTGCTGGAGCAAGGGCTGGGAGGCTCTGGCTGCTCAGTCAAGGACTTCCTGATGGCCCTGGTGTCTCCAGGCAGCCGCTGCCAGACTCCTCAGTGGCCCTTTGTGTGGGAGGGGTGGCCCTGGGTGACCCTCAGCGGTGGCACTGGGCTGTCCCTGGCTGTCACATCAAGGGGAAGAGGCTGCTCCTCACCAGCCCATGGGCAGGGAGTGTGCTCATGGAGCTCATCTCCATAGGAAAGCAAACCCTGAGCAGCTGCAGCAGGTTCTCAAAACACCCACTAATTAAATTAGGTTTAATTATTAACCCACCAGACTTAATTTTCTATTTTCGTGTTCTGTTGTGAGCGGAGAAATATAAATATAAATACAAATAAGCCAAAGAGGCAATGCCAGCACAAACTCTCTCAGCTTTGTGAGTCCAAAGCTTCTGAGGCTGGCCAGGAGGTTTGCAGGGCACCAGGGAGGGAGGCTGGGGTTGAGGAGGGGTCTGGTAGTAAGGCCTCAAAATGGATTTTTTTGGTGATGTCTTGCACATTAAACCATGGATTTCTTCGCAGTCCCTTTTGCTGAATAAGATTTCATACCATTTATGCTAGAAATAAATCGATCCTGGTGATATCAAGGTTATTTCTGACCCTTCTGGGGTCCCCACAGAGATCTCCCTGTTGGAGTTATTATGCTGAACTGAAGATTACAAATTACAATTAGATGTTTGATGACTGGGGAAAACTTCTCAGGTCTTGGGGTGGGCTGAAATCAAGGCAGCCAGACAGCAGTGAGGGGCTCTGCCTCCTTTTCTGCTGCTTTGGGTCAGCCTTTCATGGCTTCTAAACAGACTGGGAATTCCTGCTGGAAGCAGGGGGAGGAGCTGGAAAAAGAGCGTGACTTTTGCTAAAATGTCACTGCAAGCTGTTACTGGAGGAGGAATGAGGGAAAACAACGCCGTGGTGTGCGAGGCACTGCGATGCCTTTGTTCTGTGCCAGCACAGCTCCCAGAGCCCGAGCAGGGCTTCAGCCCTGCTGCAGTGACATTTGCAAATGAGAGCATGGCGAGGCCTGAGTTTGGCCAGGATAAAATGCTCTTTTTAAGGGTGGGGGATAAAAAAAAAACCACAAACAGTCTGGCTTAATGGAAAAGGGGAATCAGTCCAGGGGGAAAAATATAAAAAGGTTTAAGAAGCAAAACTGAATTTAGAAAGAGCAGAGCATGAATGCCAAATCACACAGGAGAAAGGGTCTTGCAGAGGTAGAATGAGAAGGGCTGGGAGGGAAGGGACAGGGGGGAAACAGCTTTTGGAATGGCACAGAGGCTTAGAAAGCTAAAATGAAAACAAAAGGCCAAGGGGGGAACATTCACATGGATATAAGGAAGAATGAATGGCTGTCAGGCATTTGAAGAATGCCTCTTACAGTCTCTGAACTGAAGATCCTTTTAAATTTGTTTGTTATGAATTTTACCCTATGTCCTGTTTTGCTGTTTGGTACAAGCCTGCTATGTGAAAAATACAGCCCCCGTTTCAGGGAGCTGCCATTATTCCCTGGGATTTCATGGATCTTAGCGCTGCTTAATGTCCCCTTTCATTCTGCTGAGGAAGTGACAGATTGACTGGGGGTGTCTTTGACCCCCTGTTTGTGCACCAGGTCCCTCTGTGCTGTAACAAGGGCAAACTCTGAATCACAAAATCTTAAAAATGCGATTTGGAGACCAAGAGGAACAGCAGAAACAAACCCTGTCCCAGCACAAACCCTCAGCAGCAGCTGGTCAGGACTGGGGCAGAGGTGAGCTATCACCTTTGGTTTTCCCTTTCCACCTCCCTCTGCCTCCTGCCTAATGAGGCACCAGCTATTTGTGAGCACAGAACTGCTCAGGCAGAGCTGGAAGTCTGCTGAGAACTGCCTCCTGTGCAGAAGGATTGTCAGCAAGGCTGGGGAGGCGTGCCAGCACATCCATCCTGGAGGCCAGGGTAAATGTGACCTGTTAGAAACAGCCCCTGAGCTTCACCAGGGTCCACCTCGAGGGCAAAACACCGAGGCTTCGTTTGTCGCTGCTCTCAAAGGGGTTTGCAGCCTCTCTGTTCCCATCAGAGCAGGGGTGCCAGGCGAGACTCTTGTCCTCGGGCATGGAGAGAGGGACTGTCCAACAGCCCATGGGATGATGGAGGCATCTCCCAGAGGTTTGGCTGCTCCAGCCATTCGTGGGCAGCCCGTGGTCCTGCCGTGCTGGAAGGACGTGGGACACAGCTTCAGGGAACCCTGCAGCACTTCTCTGTCCTTCCAGGCACATTGGCTCGTGGTGGAGAGTGGAAATTTAGATAGAAATGGAATTCTTGACGTTTCTCTGTCTTAGTGGAGATGGAAGCTGTGTCTTCCAACACCATATATTAGAAAACAATGGCTTGGACTGGCAATATTATTATAGCCTGGATTGATTATTAAGTTATTGCATTTTCTGTCATCATTTGATGTTTACTTACAAGAGCTGGATGTGCCTGCAGTGGCTGGGAGATTTTGTAACCAGTTCTTGCAGCTTCATTCCAGAGCTTTACACATTCACCCAGCAATGCAGTGATTTCATTAATTATGGGGTTTAAGTAAACCTCCAAACTGAAATTCATCTGCTCTGACATTAGAACCACGCAAAAATGAGACATGTGGAAAACAGCAGATGAGATTGGGCTATTAAGAATAATTAATACCAAATTTAATTGACAATTACTTAGTAAGAGTGATATTTGGCTTTCGAAGGCCATCTACATTTACGGTGCTACACAGAACAATAAAAAGAAGCAATCTGTTTTAGGGAGATGAACGTAAAGCAGGGGGAAATGCAAATGCTGGGCTCCTTTATCCTCGGGCAGTGCCTCCTGGAGCAGAGCAGGTAGAGGTGCACACACGTTAATCACAGCTTCAGAAGGCATCTCCTAATTGTTTCCTGGATTTCAGTCCTTTTGGGAAAGGAGTTGAGAGCTTTTGGAGTTGGTGTTATTTACATATAAAAGATCTGTCTGTTGTGTTAGCAGAGGGGGCTGGTGAGGTGTGAGGCGTTTACCCACGGGCAGGTGACTCACAGCCCGTGGGTAAATCCCCTTTTATATTCAATCCCCGTTACTTTGTGATGCTTGGGAGTATTTTTCGGGTTTTGTTCTTTATTTTTTTCCTGTTCATAGTTTGAACACTGATCTCCTACTCTCCCCTTTGTTCCCATGCTCATATTATTACCACTTTCTCACCCTTTAGGATTTCCCCCCCTCTTTGTGAAGCCTTTAGATGCGGGCAGAAAGGAACTGGGATAGAAATGAACAAATTAGCAAAAGAATCTGTAATGGAATGAATGAAAAAGCCCCAGCACCACAAGGAATCAGTAACTAATGAGTAGGAAGTACTGTACAGTATGTCATTCATTTAGCCCTCCCTGCTCAGGGTAGTAGCAGATGGTGCCCTGAGGGACTTGGATGTTCCCATCCATGCTCCAACACTACTAAAGAGGTGAGATGAGAAAAGGAGATGAGATGGATCACACCAATCAGCCCAGCAGAAAAATTATTATGATTACATAACTAATGACCCAGGGAATTAGACAATATCAAAAATAGGAAGGATGCCAATTTGTGCTGTGACATATCTGAGCAGCCAAAGCAATGTGGGGGCTGTGGAGCGAGAGTTGCGTGGTTAGAGGAAAAATGGGGGCTCCTCATCAAGCCTTCAAAAATAATCCTTTTATTTGAGAGCAGCTTCTCTAGATGCTGAGAAAACTCCACCACTGGGTATTCCTGCAATAATCCTGACTAGGTTGTGCACCTACAGCTTCTCTTTTTGCCATATTTAGCTCAGCTGGAAACTTGTTAGAATCTAGTTTTGCTCCAGTTTTGTTAAACAGCTTTCCTGTGAGTGCAGTAGGAACAGGAGTGAGACCCCAGCACTGCAGCTGAGGAGCAGCAGTGGTACAGGAAACATAAACGTGTCTAAAAAATATGAATGAGTATAAAACATTTATATTTCAGAGTGGTTCCTGCTCCTGCTGGTGGCACAGGGTGTGTGGAGCTCCTACTTCCTCCAGGAACAGCTGGGACCTGTGTGTCATGGAAGTGTCCTCTCTAGGACAGGCAGAGCTCTTGGTCACAGACCTTAAAAGGATGGGATCGTGACCCTACAGAAAACTGAAACATCCACATCAAAATAGTCCAGGGGAAGGAATATTGGATGAAATTTGAATTTACTCAGGAAAAGCTTTTGTTTAGCTAAGCTCCCTCCCCCAGTTCTGGCTTTTCTTTAAAATTTATTGTTTATTTATTGAAATGTCTGGATTGAGATTGCAAACTCCTCCTGTCTGTGCTGTAATCCTGATTCCAGGATCCTGTTGGTGGCTACATACGTGCCTGCCAGCTACTTGGATTGAAAAATCTGACTTTGTTGTCCTACAGCTCAGAGGTCTGGCTACAAAATGTGGAGCAGCCCAAAAATGATACGAAATGCAGCTTTTTGCCATCTGCTGGAAAATATTAATGAGCTGATGATCTCATCCTCTATTTTAGACAGGTGTCCACATCCCCAAAAATGTGATAAGAAATGACATCTTTGTTGACAGTCTCATCAGTTTAATTGGACTTCAGGAGTGAGCTAATTCTCACATCAAGAGGCTTGAGAACATACTGTGGGAGCTGTGTGAAGAACCTTGACTCCTGCTTCTTGTGCTGTCGCCAGATTATAACAGCTTTGATGGACTGGATTAGGAAATCAATATCCACACATTGACATGCTAATCCCTCCAGGGACACTCATTAAATAACGTTCAGATCAAGGGCCATAACAGTATGTGGGCAATCAGGAGCTGCAGCACATTTGGTTTCATTTGGGTGCTTTCAAACAGTTTAATAGAAACGGGTCTGAAACATTAAAATGTGTATTAAGCTCCCCAAGCCATGAATTTGGGCATTAAACGGAAGCTAAGGTGTTAAAAGCACGAGGAAGGGTCAGGTTCTGGAGGTACGTGTGAATTAATGGGGAGAAGCTCCGAGGAGTGAATGGGATCTGCTGGGTCATGGGTTCAGTCCTCCGCCGTGGGAGATATCCACGCCATGGAAAACCTTCCATGGGGTGCTCAAGTGCCACTTGAAATCTAATTAGAATTTTTCTCCTCTTGGGACTCTCTTCTGTAACCTTTCCCCAATAATGAAGAGGCTGCCATCTAATTTCTGACCAAGTGTATTCCTGGCTAATTTATATTAATTTTTTCCCTCTTTTTAAACTTATAAATTCTTTTCTCCTCACTGGGTACATTGCAAACGGGAATATCTACTCTCTAAATAGATGGAGACTCTTCTCTTTAAGGCTGGATTGCCACACTTGGTGGATGTTGTCTCATTAAAGCATTCCTGGCCTTTGCTCATCTCTGTATTCCTTTTTTTTTGTACCAACTCCTGCAGAATTTCAGGATTTTGAGCATCAGGGTGACACAATGACATCACTTTTCCTGTGCTCCACTTTGTCATCATCCACCAGCTTCCATTCCTTGCCTTGCACAAACCTTCCAGTCCTGCTTTGGGACAGCAGATGTTTTTCCATGGAGCCAGCTGGGAAGGTGGCTGAAATCCTGCCAGGACAAGGGTTCTGGTGCTGTTACATTTGCCTGAGGGAAGGTAGGGGGGGAAAAAAAAAAAAAAAATCGCTGAACTATTCTGAGTAAACTCATTCATATTTTACTCTTTGGACTTGATTTACTGCAAGAAGTTGCTGACCCTGTAATTAAACAAATAGAATTTTGTTTTATGCCATTCTGGAATTTGCAGCAGAGATTCGAATCACTGTTAATATTTAAATATTTTGTAAAGAAGAAGTAAAACAGCAGCAGCATTTCAGATTGGATTTTTTAACCCATTAAAACATTTTTGTGGCCATAGTAGTGTGCACATGTATCAGTTTTACTCCATAAATTCCTCACTTTTCTTTCTTTATTTAAAATATTTCTGTGGATAAAGACAGCACTTTCACAGCTCACCTGGAGTACCCGAGGTCCCCAAATGTGACAATTTGACATTTAAAGATTATTGACCAAAAAGACCCAGCGGGGCTGCTGTTACCTCTGCTTAATGCTTTATCTGGTGAATTACTTCCTATGGGGTAATGACTACTGCAAATCCCAGCTAAAGGAAAAAATAGGATTTAAATGTTTTGGGAATCAAGCAGAAAATGGAAGGACAGAAAAAGATTTGTATGTCTTCGTTTTTGTTCTTTATCAAATTTCATTATTTGGTTTATTACTTGAAATATATGATCAGCCAGCAGGAATGATGGCAGAGGTTTTGGATTTGATGGGCTTTTTGGTTGGTTTGGGGATTTTCTTTTGGTTGTTTTTTTTGGTTCTGGGGGGTTTTGGTGTGTGTTTTGTGTGGCAGAATTTTTGTGTATGTTGATTGAAATGTTGTAATGATTCATTATTCTAATTATTCTTACTACTAAAAAAACTATTCTCTCATCTATTTGGAATAAAAGCAGGTTACCCCAACACACAAAACATCTAGATATGATGTGAAATGGAATGATATTTATTTCCAGGTTTTATGCTCTTTGTAGATGGCTTCCATCAGATTTTCCTGAGTTTACAAGATGAAGTAAATTGAGTTAAAGGATACTTTAGCTCTTTTCCTCCTCGATTGCTCCCACAACCTTGCTCTAGCCCATCCAGATTTGCTGCAGCTTTCACAAGTCAAAGGGCTGCTGTGTTCCTTTTTTAACCCTGTAAATCCTCTTTTTAGATTTTCCCAGATCACTGAGCCCAGATCCTGCTGTGGCTGAGGGTCACACCCAGTCCTGCACTGGAAGCTTTTCTCCAGCAGGAGAGGCTCATTCTCATCCCTCCAGGATGCTGAAGTCCCTGTTTTGTGGGATTGTGTTATCACTTTGGACTTCAAGACTTTCCCTGACTGTAAATTATCATTTTCTTCTTCATTTGATCTCCCTGCTCTTTCTTGATCCTCAAAGCAGGCCTTGCAAGATTCTGCTTAATTGATTATTTGGCTGTTATCTGTTTCATCTTGCGTGGTTATCAAAGGCTTTCTGGGCTGGTTTTGGAATGTTTGTTAGCAGAGGGATCAGCTGGATCAATAGCACAGAACAGAGATGTTAATTGCTTTGTCTACAGCTATGCTCACTTTTAGTCCCCCTTGTCAATCTCGCACGTCACGGTGGTGTGAATTCTTGAGAGACTCTCCAAATATTCTGCAAATTCAAATTAATTTTGTAATTTTGTGTTATATGTGTAAGATTTAGCCTCAACTGACAAAACCTTTGGGAGAAAATCCAAAGTTTCTCGACTCTTTTCTGGTAGAAAACCAGGTTTAGTCAGTCGGTGCTGTTGCATTCTGTGTTATTGAAGTGTTGGTAGAATGTTGTATAGAAAATAGGTGATCCTTGTTCCCTGTAATTCTACCCACTCCATTTGTACGGGTTCCACAAAATTGCTTTTGTAGGGTCAGCGTGGGTCAGACAGCCTTGATGGGTGTGGAACTCGTCTGACTCTGGGTTTAAGGTGACCTCCTTTTGATGAACAGGTAGAAATTCACTTTTGTTTTCAACCTGATGGAAATGAAAAATCAGAACCTTTAGAAAAACTCTCCTGATTAGCAGACAAATTAAAACTTGGAGGTTTAAATTAGATGCCAGGAAGAAATTCCTCCCTGGGAGGGTGGGCAGGTCCTGGCCCAAGGTGCCCAGAGCAGCTGGGGCTGCCCCTGGGTCCCTGGCAGGTTGGACATTGGGGCTTGGAGCACCCCGGGGCAGTGGGAGGTGTCCCTGCCATGGCAGGGAGTGGAATTAGATGATCCCAAAGATCCCTTCCAACTCAAACCATTCTGTGGTGATAAGACTCTACAACCTTCCTGCATGGATTATGTTTGAGCCATTTTTAAAAGTATTAATTATATATATTTCATGCGAGATGTAAGAGAAAAATTATACATAAAGCTTCTATCAAGCTGCCGTGTAAATCACAAAGCTCATTGTTATCACTGGTGAGGAGCATCCATTTATGAAAGAGATTCTTTTATTTATTTCATATTTTATAAGGAGATATTTGTCTGGTGAGATGGCATAATTGGGAGTGAGAACCAGATTATTTTAGGTGCAGGTGACAGGATGACAGAGAATTACATATCATTGCAAGATACAGAGAAAAGTGTGTAAATATTAATGCAGAAGCGGGGAAAAGAATGGGAGAAGTCGAAGGGGGAGTGTGGAGGAAGAAGAACAGACACGTGGGTCAGGTCAAGAGCATGGCAGCTTTTGGTGTAGTGCCAGAAATGTTTTAATGGGTTAAAATCTTAAACTGGTGGAATCAGAGGAGAGGTGATGGAGCCATAGGATGAGAACGTGACTGGTTTGTCAGCTCAGGGGTTGGAGTAATTCTCCTTCTGGCTGAATCTCTCCCCTTTCGCTCCAGTTGCAAGCTCAGCAGGAAGGAACTGAGTTCTCAGGAGTTTTGTTGTATTAAAATGGATCAGCTGATAAGGCTACAAACCTTATAGAAAACAACTGTTTTAACTGGAAATAGTCCAATATGATCTGATTCCCTTCGGGATGTTGGCTTGGATTGAGAAATGCTCATACTTTGATCGTGCCTTCTCCTAACAAACCTGGGATTACTGAGCAAATATCAATGCAGGCAACTCTCTTTGTCTTTTTTAGTTTGTGTCGTTTAACCAACTTACCTTTGTCTGGATCCAGAACAAGAGGGAGCTTTTTAAGCCACATTATCTTCCCTCCCTTTCCCCCTTTTCTCAGGCCTTAGGTTTGAATAGAAATGTGTAAATAATTGGTCAATAGCAGGAAGAGGCACTTACTGACAATTGTGTGAGAAGTCTTCAAGGTCAGATCTGGAGAACAACCGGGAGATCTCCTGTGAAGTTTGATTTTTCTCTGTTCCAACATTTTTCTCCACTCATTTTTTAACTGTTGTGGGAAAATAGCAATTTGATGTGTTTATAGATGTATCTCGTGTGTGTGTGTTTGTGCAGCACAGGTTGTGCATGTGCACACTGGAGACACATCAAAGGCAATGATTGATTTGCCAGACGATGACCAAACATGTTTAAAACACTTCCTGTTCTTGTAAACGATAATTGTTCCCTTTTTTTAATCTATCCTGAATAAATTGCTCAGACACAGTGTCATTAAATGCTCCTCTTTTACAGCTTACCATTTCCTCATGTCCAAATTTCAATATTAACACTGTGTTCCTTTGTGAATTGAGTTTTTATTCATTATATTCCTTTTTAGACTAATAGTTATTATTATGCTGCTCATACTTTAGCTTCAGAGCTAATTATAGTCTTTGGCTCTCTCCTTCTGGAATATAGATACTGATATATATTAATGCCACGTACCTTGCTCTCCAGCCAGCACTTACTTCACAAGGATGCTGTGATTTTCTCCTCTTACAATCCCAATTTTATTTTTCTTGGTTTTGTTGCTTTATCATTTTGCCCTGCTGAAAAGCACTGTCTGGGAGAAATCTCTGCAAAGAGAGATCACACCCCTCCCTGCCAGGGCTGGAAATCCCTTAACACAGCCATGTACTGTCAACTCACACATAATGAAAATGTCAATAGTGCTCAGATTGGAGCAGTTTAAGGCACTGAAACAGATGTAGCTCCACACAACATAAATCTACTGAGCAGAGAAGGGGGAGGCTGCTTGGTCATACAGCCATTAAAAAAATGAAAATAAAGCCCAGTCTCTAACTGAAATTAGCCTTGAAAATGCTGCCAGCAGTCACACTGCAAATAATGCAGAGTGCTAAAGCCTGGCCCAGCAGAGCCACGGTTTGGATCCGGGGGGATCGAAGGGAAGGAGACCCCAGCTCCTGCTCCCTGCTGATGGGATGGCAAACCCTGCAATCCCCACTTCAGTCCTCAGCTCTCCTGGCCATAACACAGGAATAAAATTGTAATTTTGTTCAACCTTCACCTTGCTAAATCCTTTGCAGGCAGGGTAGAAGGCAAAGAAGTTCTGGTACAGTCACAGACACAATTCCAGTAGAGCAGAATAATTTTATCCAAGCCTATGAAAAGCTTGGATAAAATGATGGAATCTGTGGGGTGCACACTTTTCTTGGTATCCATCCCTGAAACATACAGGAAAACCTGAGCTCTTCCTTTCATTTGGCATTCCTGCTTTTGGATTGGCTTCTTCAGATTTAGGTGGTTCTCAATCAAGAGACAAGGGCAACATCTGAATCCACTCAGGAAATTTAATATCCTTTAAACAGTGCTTTGAATTTTCATTTTTATTTCCTGTCAGGTCGTTTTAGGTCAATGTGAGTAATACACAGTTGGTTAAGACCTGCAAAATAGTCACAAAATTACGTGAAAACTGCAGTTTAATAACCAGTGGGAAAATAGCTCCCGTGAAAGTGAGTGATCTAAAGGTCACACGCATCCCAGGATTTATGAGCAGGGTTGTATTCACACAATTTATGCAATTTAGAAATTTCAGGGAGTACAGAGAAGACTCAGAGAATGGTGAAGTGGTTGGAAAATTTGTCTGTCAGTAGCAGACTGCAGGTGCAAAGAGAATATTAACAATTCACCCAATGAGCCTCTGCCTTTCCCTGTGAGAACCCAAATGTGGATAATCAGCTCCTTCAAAAGTTACTGTGAGATCCTTGTCAGGGGGAAAAAAGAGTCATAGTCTCAGCAGGCAATTAACTATTTCATCTGCTGAATGTTTTTTGTGGATTTTCCTTCAAAAGCACTTTCCTTAGAGAAAATTATTCCACCTCCCCTAAGATCTGCTTTGCTCCAGCAAGGATTTATTCAAAAAGCTTCCAGGACCAGTGAGAGCCTGTGAGGTAAAGATAATGACTGAGCGTAGATATCAGCAAAGTTTCTAAATTACTTGTAGTCCTGGAGAACTTAACAGTGCTCCTGAAAATAATTCAGGAAAGACTGGACAGTCATCCTTTAAATTCAAGAGGATCTGAATAATGCTGTGGTGAGAGGCGTTGCTTGTACCTGTGTTTGCAGGGTTTTACTTGACAGAACAGAGCTGTGATCAGCAGAGATCTTCTGAAACAAATGCGCCTCAGCCTCACAACTTGGCATGCACTTAAAGGGAAAAGGGAACACTGATCCCATTTTTCCATGCATTCATCATTTCCTCACTTGCCTTGCCTGCACACACACACGGATCATGATTTTCCTCTACATTTCCTCCCTGAAATCTATGAGCTGTTTGTATTTACCTTCTTAATGCCTTATTCTGCATTGTTTATGATATTTATTTACCTTTGAAATCGCTCTAAATTCAAAATCCCACTAATCCCATTTAAGGGGGTGACCACTTTGTGTGGCATTGATATCCTGCAAGGACATCGAGGAAAGACATGGGCAATATCTCTATTAATGGGAGATAATCTTGTTAATGAGTTAAAAGAAATCAGCCTGCTGTTCAAAAAAATAACAATTAAAAGGGAAATTGTGCCACAAGGAAATGTAACAGCGCTGGGGAGGTTTCCTTATTGTCTAGAAATTTTCTCTTTGAAGAGTATTTACAGGACTGGGAGACAAAATGCCTACAGCACCCAATATTTCAGTGTTGTGGGTGGGATTTGTTACTCTTAGAGCAACATTGTTGTAAATTAGTCTTTGCCAGATGCTTTGTCTTATGGCCTAAATTGTTGTAAAACCCATTAGGGTGTATAATGCACATAAAAGGGACAGAGGAGTTGCAGAATCACTGCGATAAGGGATTATGCGTTCCTTGATTGTTATCCATTAAACAAAAGGAATTTCATCATCCCACTTGAATCTTGCCTTGGATGCTTGTGTTTGAATCCTTAATGAAGATTAAAGGCTGGAGCTGCAATCTGCTGATGGAATTTCTCCTCTCTTAATGTTATTATTCATTAAATACCAGTTATTCCTTTGTGCNAAAAAAATAAAGGTGCCAGGGATGCACCTGGGATGTTTTAAGTCACAAATGCAGCTGTTGGGGCAGGGCTGAGAGCAGGGAGTGTCCTTGGCCCTGCCCTCACACGTGGGGATGTGCCGTGGTCCCCCCTCCAGACTGAGAGGGACCCAGCTGATTTATCAGCCCGGCAAAGTGATGTATTTCCTGGGAGATTCAGGGCTCCAGCCTGGCATACATTACGTGGCTGTCTCCATATTGCAAACGCTCCATTGCAGGCTGGCGTGGGCTGGAGTTATTGGGGAATTACTGGGATTTAGATATTCTCCCAAGAGCTGAGTCAGACAATATCACTGCTAACCCCGGGGGTGTGCACCGTAAAATTGTAACCAAGCAACAAACTGCCAGTAGTGTTTTCTTTTTCGTGGGTTATTTTTATTATTTACACGCTTGGTTTATTTATCTACTTGGTGTGGATTGCAAAAATACAAAAGAAAACTTAAGAATAATTTTCAAAATTATTTCCCAGTACAATTTCTGTGGATATCGCCACTCTTCCATGAAAATCCATATGAAATACATCCTGTTCTGAGTTTTGGTAGAGAGTTAAAAAGCTCAAAGAATTGAACAGAAAATAAGTGACCTGTGATCCATTTGCCTCAGCTTTCCTTCCCTCAGATCATTTTCACTTGAAGATCTAAAATTTCCTTCCTTACAACCCTGGCACTGTGGTTGTTTAGCTCTGAGGATTGTCTCAGGGAATTTTACTTCATGTCAGCAGCTGCTGAAAGTGTCACCAGCTGATTCTGAGCTGGCCCCATGTCAGCTGAGCTCCTGCAGATGGTGACGAAGAGGAGATGAAGGTCTGGTCCTTTTCAGGCTGTTTTTGAGTCACTTCTTTAGGTAAAAAAATTGCTTCTGAAACTTGACCGGCTCAGATTTGACTTGTTCTACAGACTCTGCTTCTCGTGGGTTCTGGTAATGGTGGAGAGCTGCATTTCCTTTTCTGGGAAGGATAAACCTCTCCTAAACTCAGCCTGGGGGTCTCTGGCTCCACCAGGACTGTGGGGCTTGAGCTCCTGGCTGGTTCAAGAGAGAAGGATCCAGCTTGACTAAAGGCACGTGGGCAGACACTGATCACATCACCCTGGAACAAATGGGTGCTTTTTCTGGCCTTTTTTCCTCCTGAAATCCCTGCTCTGGTTGGGCTGAAGTGCCAATGCTGAGTTTAACATCCTGGCTGTGTCTGCTGAAGGAGGTGAAATCTGCTTGTGCCTTTTCCTGTGGTCCACTTTTCCATGACTAAATTTTCCTTCTCTATTTTTTCTTATTAGACAAACTATAACTGTACCCTCTTCTGGGGTACCTGTAGAGCCAGGTCTGGAGCTCTGACAGTGTCACCTGTGAGTTCTGTTGTGATGATCTTGTGTCACTGCAAATGGGAAGAAAATGTTGTGAGGAGAATGTAGATTGAGCCACTTGCCCATTTTTTCAGGTAGGAAGCAGATAATACCTCAGGGCTTTGTTGTTATTCTGTTTTCCTGAAAGCAATATTCAGGGGAATGTCTGCGTCTGCTGAACCCACCTCCTTTCCTTCCCCAGCTCTGCACTCTGTTTCTTTGGGGAGACAACAAACGCGTGAGGGTTGGTTTTAATATTAATTTATCATCCCAGTGTGGTTTCTTTTCAAACAGAAAATTGCTCCCTATGCTGAATGATGCTGATGCATGCGGGGCTCAGAAAACAACCTCATGGTTTGTTTAGGCTGGAAATTGGAAAAATTTCAAGATATGATGAGTGTGTAGATTTTCTGATTCTTTTTGTCGTGTAAGACCCTTGGAAGATGAGACGTGGGAACGATTTCGTGCTGTGTGGTATCATGTCACTGGCAGGGTCTCTTTGGTAATGGAATTTGGGTTTTTCAAAGTACAGAGGCTGCTAAATCAGCCTGCATGAAAAGCCAGGGTTTAGGGCCTGTAATTGTGATGCTTCAATGAGAAACTTAAAAACTGATGTTAAAGGTAATGCTGCTGCCTAGAAGCATCTCCCAGAGTACAGAGGTGTAGGACAGAATGGCCAACAGAGGAAAAATACCTTAGAAATAAAATCTGATTGCTTAGGATTTAAGCCAACTCCATCTATAGCAGCAGGATAAGATCTTTCACTCCACCTGAATGATCAGGAGGTAAAACTGGTGTCTACTCTTTATTTCATTTTGCTGCCTATTAAAAATCCTCTTTTTAATACAAAGGTAACCTTCCTTCACTAAGCTCTAGTGGGATTTTTACAAAAGGAAAGTTAAGTCAGAGTTTGGGTCTTTATGATAAAGTTCCATTTTGGGGCAAAATAGATTCCACTTCAATTTTCAAACGTTTGGAAGTCTATTGAACATGGAGATGGGTGACTTTTTTTTTTTAGGATTATTCTCTCCAGTAAGGCACATGGCACTTTTGTCAAAGCAGTAGTGAAATTGCTACAATATTTCATTATTATTTTTGGCTCTGTGTTGATTAATCATGGAATCACTGATTGGTTTGGATTAGAAAGGATTTTCTCATCCAACCCTGCTGCCATGGCAGTAACACCTTCCACTATCCCAGGTTGCTCCAAGCCCTGTCCCGCCTGGCCTTGGACATTTCCAGGGATGGGGATTAAAGGCAAACAAGCTGTTATTAAAACAACTGCCAAAAAAAAAATCACAATTCTTAGGGATTTTTCTTTTAAATAGTGCTTTGCAATGCTTTTGGAAGAGGAGCTGAGGGTATTTGTGCGTGTGCTCACAATGGAGTGATGAGACAGAGATCCTGAGTGTGGCTCCAGTTAGAAAGAAAGAAAATTTGACCAAGAAATTGTTTATTTCTACCATTTTCAGGACGATGGAGTTTAGCCACCTTCTCTTAAAGAAAATAACCAAACTGCAGGCTGAATGGGACAGGGTTTGGAATGTTACAAAGAAGAAATAGCTGTGACAGCCCTGGGCAGTTTTGTGGTAGATCCACGGGGTCCTTGAACCCCACTGTGCCTGGCAGAAGTGCCCCTTCGTGTCCTCGCTGTTTCTGCAGCCGAAGCTTCTAAACTCTGCACGTCCAGATTGCACAAATTTGGATTTAGGTTTGGCTGTTTGTTCTCAGGATAAATATTTGTTATGGATCCCCAAGGCCTCAGCCTTCTGTTTCATACATCCATAAACTCTCTCTGCCATTAGCAAAGGGCGTGGGCTGAATTGGCATTGTCCCCCCAGTGCTGCTCAGCTCTGTGCTCCCATTCCCACTCCACCTTTGAGCTCAGCATCCCTGCCCAGGCCAGGGCTGCACACGGGGTTTGTGCTGCCCGTGGGATCTGTTTTCATCCCCCTGCTCTGAGCCCAAAGCAGGAATCCTCACAGGCAAGCAGTGAAGGAAATTGCCTTGCCTGGGGACTCCAACACTGCTTTATTTTCATGGGGTTTAACCTGAGGCGGGTCTGTGGCTCTTTCTGGTGGTGCATGGCTTTTCCCCAGGGGCTGTTTTACTTTTTCATATTTGATCACGTCCTGCAGATGGTTCCGTGGGCTTCCAAGGGGATGGGCCAGGTGTTTTCCTACACTCCTGCAGAGCATCCACTGAGAGAGTTATTGCCTCACACAGCAAATGGATGTGGCTGGACTTATTTTTACACTCTGCAAATGAAACTGTGGACTTTATTCGGGCTGGTTGTTTAAGCTGAAGTCCTTCATGAATCCTTGAATTGTGATACTTAAATATTTCTGTGGAGGGTTGAAGAGGTTTTCCAGCATCTAAAATAGCACTTGTGTGGAATGATGGCACATGACCTCTGCCCCTGTGTGAGCAGACAAGAGGAAGAGGGAGGCAGAAGTCTGAGATATGGGATAAATCTGTAAAATCCTGTAAAAGTATGTGGATCATAGGAATAATAGAGTAGCTACAGCTTCTCACTCACACAGGACCCTTCTCCCCTGGCCTGGAAAGGGGGCAGAGCCTGGGCAGGTTTTCCCTCAGGAGCTCTGAGCACAGATGAGAGCAGAGCCATGACAGCTTTGGGCGATAAAGTAAAAAACCCACTAAAATCCTGGAGTTCCCTCTTCCCTCCAGCACCGCGTGTCCTTTCCCCACACAGTTTCTGAAGGACCCTGGCTTAGGGGGAGATCTTGGCGGATGGACTCCTCTTGGTGCCCGCGGCTCGCTGACTTGTGGTGGAGCTCGAAAGTTGAACTTCTTTTTTTCACATTTCGGGGGTTGACTCGGGAAGTCTTTCCCTCTCCCGCACACACATCTGTTTGAAGGCTGGGGGTGGGTCTTTAGGGGGAGGGACGCGAGGTTTGGCTGCTTTAGCTGCTTTTGTTTGTCACTGAATTATCAAAGGGATAATTCGGATACCCCCAAGAGCTGGGATAACGCCAGTTTGAGGGAGCTGGTGCCACATTCCAGCTGCTGAACTCTGGGGCACAGCACTGAGCAAGGTACAGCGAACGGGAATCTCAATTTTAAATGGCTCCACACAAGACAGAGAGGTTTGATTTAGTGGAAGAACGTGGATAACAAGCTTGCCCTATTCACTGGCATTGCAATCCATGGATTAGGTGGATTTCATGTGTGACTAAATATTCATGTATGAATGGCAATGGCCTGAAATCAGAATCCTGCCCAACATGGAACTACATCTGAGCCCTCTCTGCAAATTTGAATTAAATAGGAAAAGCAGCCATGCACTTGGGGAAAGTGCTTGCT
Organism: Tichodroma muraria; assembly: GCA_013390105.1. Classification (NCBI taxonomy): domain Eukaryota; kingdom Metazoa; phylum Chordata; class Aves; order Passeriformes; family Sittidae; genus Tichodroma; species Tichodroma muraria. The sequence goes on along the minus strand of WAAG01054394.1, from coordinate 117,186 downwards.
CACAAATCAAATTAAACATAAAAAGCTGAATAAATGCTAAAAATTAGGTTTTGATGAGAAAGCTTTTTTTTTAACAGGGTCTGTGAGGAATTTGGGGGATTGTGTTGCTACATTTCCTGTAATGAAAACGTTCATGAATTGAGGCAATTTTTTGAGCATGACCATTTATTTCAAACGAATGGATTAAAAAAGCTTTGGGAAAGCAGAAGGTGTGAGTTTAAACGCAGAATGTCAGATTGCTGCTGTGAAATCTATAATTCAATCTTGCTTTATCATCCTAAGCAAAAGATGGATTTCTTGTAATGGATTGTCAGTTTTAAACTACGCTGTAGCATTTTGTAAAAAGCACAAGTAGATTCTTGTCAACCAGACATGCAATATTTTTCCACATAAATATCTTCCCTTGTAACATCCTGTCCTGGTGCCTGTGTTTTTAACAAGAGACCACGCTTTGTGAGGATATTTTCTCACATCACACCAGCATGAGGGGTGAAGGACTGAGGGTAAAATGCTTTTGCAATTAAAATTATCCAATTTCAGTTGAAATCGTCCTTATTTATGCAGGGCAGATGCTCATCATAATTTATTCAGCGATTTCTGTTTCTTTTGTACCTGAAGACAGGCCTTGCTAGTCGGAGGTTATAACCCTGCAAAAAGGAGCCAGTAATTACACCTGCCAGCATCTCCCCCTGGCCACTGGCACAATCACCCATCAAGGATAATTGACAAGTTGCTAATAGGATAAGCTTTTGTTTCTTTGGGTTGTTTTCCTGTGTTTTCCCCCTGCTTAGCAAGGGGAAGTCCATTAACTGGTGAGGCTCCACCAGGAATGTGCTGGTGGGCACACAAGGAAAGGGACAAACATCTTTAACAGGGAGAAATAGATATCTTTCATCTTCTCTTTGACATCTAAATTCCCAGCTAGCTGGCTGCTGGAGCTCAGCCCCAAAGGAGCTGCAGATGCCATATGGGCTCCACCTGAGCTGGGCTGGGCAACAGGTTTTCTCTGGGGCCAGCTCAACAAGGCACAGCTCCCGGGTTTTCATTTGAGGAGCCAACAAAGCAGTTGTGTCTGGGCAGTGGTGGGACAGGAGGAGACCCCTGAACCTCTGGGAAGCACGGAATCCATGCCCTGAGAGCTGAGGGATGAGGAGGAGCACCCAGCATCCTTTTATTCCCGTAGCAGTATCTGTTCACAGCTCGGTCAGGGCAAGCAGCACTCACTGCTCGAGGCTGTCACAGCACAGGTGTGAGTCCTGAGGCCAGGAACAGGGTAAAAGTCAGGGGGAGAGGATAAACCACAGCTCAGCACACCCATGGGGTGTGGGGAATGAGGATATCCAGCTCCAGCATGGCTGGCCAGGTTTGTGGTTTGCACCCCGACCTGACCCGTGGTGCTGCTCTGATGTGTGTCAGGTCCTCCTCAAGCAGAGGGGCAAAGGGAACGTGGATCTTTCCCCTCTCTAGGCCAGATCCACACCATCTTCTCTGCATTTCAGTCAACCTCTAGAGACGAAATCGAACCCAAAATTCCCCAGGGAAGGGAGACCTTTGCGGGTCAGAGAGCAGTGCGGGTGCGGTCGGCGTTCAGTGTTTGTTGATGGCTGGCTCTAAACCCACCCCTCCCTCAGTCTGTGGACGTTTTTAACCTATTTTGCCAAATGCCCAGTTCCCTTCCTGCATTTCTCCTCCTAGAGCTACCTCTGGCAGCTGGCAGTGCAGTGCAAGTGTGACATCCTTCACCTACCCCCAGCTGCATTTACCGGAGTGCAGCGAGGCTCTTCGGATCCACTTCAGGGCTCTGCTAAGTGGCACATTCCTCCTGTGCCTGCTCCCTGGGGACTGCAGGTTTGTTCCCTTGCAATCTTCCCCACACAGCTCGGTGCCCATGTATGGAGGTATGTTAAAATTTCTGAAGGGATGTTATTAACTCGTATTATTTGTGTTTAAAATATGCAAACCCATTAGGTCGAATCACCTGCTGGTTTCCTGCTGAATTTTGTTTCCAGACCAAATCCTGTTACCTTTGAAAGAGCACAAAAAATGGGCTGTAAATAGCTCCTGTTAGAAAAAATCAAAATTATAAATAAGGATGTTTCAAACCCTTTAAACCATCTGCATGCTGCCAGCTTACCTATTGTGCCTTTAATTTAAAAGGAATGCTAAAATGAGTGCAAACACTGGAAATTATGGTTCTCTGTGGAATACTAATCTGTAATATTTGCATATTTCTGACATTTTAAAATTCCCCAGACTCTCATTCCTCCATGCTCCCATCAGGGCAGTTTTGAGGACGTTCTGTGGTTATGAGTAAGGAATGAGAGCTGAGAGGATCTCATCAGGGTGCTCTGTGTGACTTGGAGAGCCTCCTGTAATTTTGGGATTTGTCTGACTAAAATCAGTACTCCATCCCTTATCATTTTGGGAGGCTGTAAGAACCACAGGAAACCTTTCCATCAGGAAAGTAACAGGATTTTCTTTAATTGTCCTCTTTCTATGTTCTGTTTCACATTGCCAGTGAGAAGGACATTTATCCCACAGCCAGTTCCTAAAACCAAACACGGTCAGGATCAGGCTGAAGGTGTGCTCAGCCCTTTATAAAACACCTGGATATGATGGTCTGGACACCGTATGGTGAGAATTCTTGAAACAACTTGGAATTTCTATTTAAGGTTGTGTTTTCCAGAGTTTATTCTGCCTCAGGTGACTGCTGACTAAAATGCTCGTCTCTGTGGATCACGGAAAACATCGGTTTTCTAAGAAGAATCCAGGGTGGATCCTGGGAAGGACCATTCTTCTACTCTCTTGTGAATGTGTTTTGAGGTGTGTTGCTGTAATGTGCAATTAATATTGGTCCTGGGAACTGTGTTTTGGGTAGAAACCAGTGGTACCTGTCATGTTTGGTTCTCAGGTTGGCCCTGCTTTGCTGCACTGAAGAATCTTGCCTAAAAATCGAGGCAAGAATAAATCAAGTACAAAGAATAAAAATCTATGTACATACGGATACAAAACCCAAACCAAAATGTGCTATTTTGGAACTTACTCCAACTCTAATTCCACAGTGCTGCAGGTATTCCTCATTTTACCCATTCATTTCCACTGCAGAGTTACCAAGGCCCAGAACTTCTGGTGGGCTTTATCAGACCTTATCTCCATCACCCTCTCCACTAGTTCAAATGAATGTGACTGCAAGCAATTAACATTTTGATGCACTTCACCACACAATTGCCAGCCTTTATTTTCTTCCCATTAAAATCATTGGCTCAGTTTACAGCTGGCTTGGTTTTTAATCTGTTTTTTGCTATTCCTATGGTAATGGAATCCATTCAATTAACACTCTGTTGGCTGGAGGGGAATATCAATTATTAAACAATGCCTATTTGCCCTGGCCTGGCATGGAGGAAGGATTGCTTTTTGCTCTGTCAGGGGTAAAAATTTTGAAGTTTGATGCTGTCAGGACTTCATTTTGTGAGGAATCCAGGTAATTATTTGGTTTCACTTGGCTGTTGGTGTGGGGAACCTTTGTGTTGGGATACTTCAGTGTAAAAGAGACAGTTTAGCTTTGGGCTTGTATTTGGTGGTTTGGATATGGTTGGAGTTGATATTTTTGAGGCAGAACGTGTAATATTTTAGAGGTTTAGGGTTTTCCTTGTTGGTAGTATTTTTGTTTTGGTTTGTTTTTTTTTGTTTCTTTTGGATTTTTGGTGGGGTTTTGTGGATTTTTTTGAGTCGACTTTGTTGAGTACAGCAAAAAAAACCTGGAGAAAATGTGTTTGAATTCTGCAGCCCTGCATTGTGAGGAGATGAATAGCATGAGAGAATAGAGCAGAAACCAGTGAACCTGAGGTAGGCTTGAACTTTCTGGACTTCTTTTGTTGTAGATTTCTTTTCATTACCATGGGAGGCATCTCACTGTTGGCCAATGCTCCTGAACTCGTAACACCCCCCTGAACGGGCTCGGTCACAGCACTTGGGGGAAGCAGACCTTTAATGCTGCAAGTAAAATATTCATAGAACTTGACCAGGATAAGGAATCTTCCTGCCCAAGAGGGAAGGAATCCCAGGAGGGGAGTGCCAGCCCTGGGAGATGACTGAAATTGAGGCACAATTATCTGGGAATCACTGAGCATCCGTCACTGACTGTCACCCAACAGGTCTTCTCTGGCTGCCTCCACATCCTGTTCTTTTCTTCCCAACTACTACAAAAAGGATGAGGATCATGGCCAACGTCCCTTTTTCATCTTTAAAAGTTCTGTTTTGCAGAGAAAGCAGATTTAGGGACTCAAATATCCTGGTATGCATTCATTCAGTGGTTGGACTTGATGACCTCAGAGGTCTTTTCCAACCTTTGTGATTCCAGGATTCTATGAAAACAATAATAGGCTAGATAGGAATAAATCTGCCCTGCCTGAAATCCTGTTTCAAGTCACGGTAATCACTGTTTTAGTAATTATGTGGAAATTATAATTATTTTTTTTTCTGGAGAAGAAAAAAGCAGCAGACAAACTTAAGAAAATTGGCAATGTAACATAAAATGAAAAATAAGTTTTGTTTTCCCAAATCCTATTCTAGCAAACCTCAGTGCATAATTCACAGCAGTTTCACACTCAGGCCCATTACACAACTGGTGTGTGTTTCAGGAGGAAAACACACCAAATGTTTCCTATTTGAAAATCTCACAAAATCCAGAGTGACTTTTAGTTTCACCACAAAATAGGAGACCCACACTCCCATGGTCTTGAATTTTGCGGTTGGAATGTTTCATTGCCAGAGGGGGGGGGGAAAAAAATAGCTGAACAGCCTGTTCATTTAAAATCAATGGAAATTTTCCCAGGGACTTCAATGAAAATGAACGTGGGCACCAGATCTGTGAAGATGGCTGGAAATGGTCCGTGGAGAATTCCAAGGCAGGCAGCTTTGAACTGGATTTGAAATAAATGGGAAACTAAGTGCAAGTGGCTGCCAGTGGGGCTGTGATAAGGCAATGTGCAAAGGCTTCCTCTGATAGCCCTGGGATTAGCTGCAATTGTGATTTTGATGAGGAACACGTGGAATTTCCAGTTTATGCGAAGTTACTGCAGCAAACTGTGAGTCTCTGCAGGCACTTCCTGAGGGTGGTTGTGTGTACGAAGCCTGTGGAAATTCCAAATTTCCAAAAACTGGAAGAAATTGGGGCACATTGGAGTGAAATATTTGCCAAACTGGGGTTTAATGAGAAACTGGAAATGGAGGAGGCATCAAACATCTGTGAGAAACAGAAAGAAGAAATGTGGAGGGATGCAGACTGAAACATGGAGTGTCCCAAGCCAACAACTCTCTCAGGTGGATGTTGTTTGCAGGGCAATCCCTGAGCTCACCAAGATCTATTTTGCTTTTATTTTCAGAATTATGCTCTGGTTCACTTACTGCAAACATCAAGGATAAAAGTCAGGTAGATGCTGAGGCATTTGCACACACCATAAAGCTGGTATGTATTGCAAATATGGTACACAGAGTAAATAGAGTGCTAAAAGAAAAAGATTCTTGTATTTCTTCTCACTGTCCCTTCATTTCTTCTCTTTCATCTGTTATTTTGGGGTAGGTGAGGTGCTGGTTTACCTCACTGCTTTAAAATCTGTTCTGCTTGCATGTCCCTGCTTAGGCCTAACTTAGTGCCTAACTTAGGGGGTAGTGGGGATCCCTTAAGGAATTGCCTAAAAAGTAACCTTAATTAATTAACCTTAATTTACTGTTTGCAGCTGGATGGAAATGTGCCTGCCCCTGGCAATGCAGGGGATGATGCTGAATGGGGGCAACATTGTCCTCCACCTCCTGAGCATAATAACTCTTGATCTTTCCTATTTCAGCAGGTGGAGGGGCTGAGCCTGTCTCTGAATGTCCCCACATGTGCTTGCCCTCATAAATTATATCTGTACAGAGCTCTGTACCATCTCTTCAAAGTGTCAGAGATGAGGTCACACATGAAAATTGGCAGGCTGGCCATGTAATTTCAGTGCACTCCATGCACACCTTGCTTCTCAGAGATGTATCACTTACTCTTCCCCAGTATTTTATTGTCCTTGGTGTAGAGGTGATCCCGAGGCAGATGTGGGGGTCATCCCTGTCTCAAGCAGCGTGGAAGTCCATGGGCTGTACTGGTGGGAGGGTTTCATCTGCTGCTTTTTTTAGGGCAGGATAAATTACAGATCTACCAAAAAGGGTTGTGCCAATGGGAAAATGTATGCTGGGCACTGCTTGGAGAAGATGGAGGATAAATTATAGAATGAGTTAATAGTTTGTGTTCAAATATCAGCCATTCCCACCCCTGCCGTGGGCAGGGACACCTTCTACTGTCCCAGGCTGCTCCAAGCTCCAATGTCCAACCTGGCCTGGGAGACTGCCAGGGATCCAGGGGCAGCCCCAGCTGTTCCAGAGCCTCACACCCTCACAGGGAAGAATTTCTTCTTAATATCCTATCTAAAACCCACTTCTAAACACTTACACCTTTCCTTTTCCACTGGGGATGTTGTAGAGGGCCCTGTTGAGAGTCAGAGTTCCCTGTAATAAATTTTAGCAATAAGGAGCTGGGTCTCTCCTGGAGAAGATGCTGAGCCTTCCTCAGAGGGAGAAAATTGCAGGTGTTTCTTACACTTCCTCTACTCCCTGTGAAAAGTCAGTTTTCTTCAAAGTTGCTGAAAAATTTATGTCCAAACCCCCTATCCTCAAAAATCTGATGGTGTGGGGATGAGACCAGGCTGAGTGTGTGCAGTGGAAAATCCAGCACTGAACTCAGTCACACTTTACCAATGTAATACTTTGGATCTCTTTAACATGAGATTAATATAAAATATTTCCAGAGAAGGAAAATCAGCTGGTTCTCAAAGCCCCAGCACTTGGCATCCCAACAATTTGTACTGATAGCCCCAGGATAACTGTACTTTTTCTTGACAATTTATGCTGCTGAGCCCAAAGCAGGAGATATAATTTGTTTGTAGATTCATGGACAGAATGAAAAGTTGGCTTCCAACAGGATCTCAGGGCTCCACAGGACTCTTGCTGTGGTCTGGTGCAACATTGTTCTTTTATCATCAGATTTGAGCTCTAAAACTCTTCATTATAAGAGACATTACTTCAATTTCATTTTCAATGTTATTTATTGTCATTTCTAAAGCTGTTTTTTGGTGCATAACATTATTCCTTAGACAGTCAGCAGGTCTGAATATGAAAATGTTAAGATGCAAATTGCTGATATCTGGCACTGAATATGTATGTTTGAAACCAAACTCTGCTACTTGTGAATAATCATTACTCTTAGCTCTCAAATCTCCAACTGTTTAAAAGACAAAGTTCATTAAGTTAATTACAATTTCTTGATGGCAAATCATCTTGTTGGCAAAGTCACTCTCTATGGGAAAGCAAAAAAGGTGCAATGTAATCAGATGCTGCTGCAGAAAGTGGTTTAAAAAGGCAAAATGATTGAAATTAGTGCATTTTTAAACTCGGGGCAAAGGCAGTGCATGCCAGTCCCAGGTTCTCTGTGTCTTTCCTTTTGTCAAACAATTGATTTTTGTGCATTGTTTTTAAGTCGGCCACTACAATGGGTAATTCATCATCCCTGGGAGATAGAAAACTCAAGCAGTCTCCAAAAATAATTGAATTTTTCAGAAATTCTCTAAGGGGGTGAAAAATCCATAACAGCCATTAAATCCTGCTCTTTGTAGAAGGAATATGAAATATTACAATTATGTTCAAGAAGAAAAAAAAACCCTCTTTAATTCCAGTGGCTGAATCTAGCAGGAATAATTCAGTGTTTTGTTATGCTGCTCTACAGTTTCAATGGAATTTGAATGGAAAAATGTGATAACACATATCAAAAGATGTCATTTGTAAGGGAGAGAGGAAGCTGTTCAGGAATTCCAGACTGAAAAATGCAGGAGATTACAGCCTTGATCTGGAGCTGTGCTGGGATCTGCACATGAATTGCTGCTCCATAGATGAGGAAGTGTTTGGTGCCTGCCTTATTCTGGCATTTCTACAGGATCTTTGTTTTTTAGAACATCTCCAGATCTCCTTCTAACTCTGCCCAGCTGTGATTCCCAGGATTCACTGTGCAATTTCAGGCCATGGGAAGGAGAAATATCCACCTTGGAAAACCCATCTGCTCTTGGCAACATCACGGTGCAGAAATGTCACCAAGAGCACAAGTAGGATCCAGGTTTGAGCTCTTTATCAAGATGTTTCAAGGCAAGTAATATCAAGAGCTTTCCAAAACACATGAGGTAATTAAGACATCTTCTCCAAGGTATTTTGTTCCTTTCCTCATACCTGTAGGATTTGAGATGCCCATCATCTTCAAAAATGGGGCAAAATTCTTTATAATTCTGGTGTTTATCAGTAAGACTTGAGGTCTAGTGGTCATACCCTGAATATTTGCTGTCCAGGAGAGATGTCATAAATACCTGTGCTGCTTTATAAAGGGCTCACAAAGATTAGGAGAAGGATCCATGTTTTTTGAAATGGACTTACACTGGCGTGGGTTAAATGGGAAAGGAAGAAGATATTGAGGAGTAAATAGAGCTGTGGTAATTTATTACAAGCTGTTTTTTTCTATGTACATAATAGCATGCTGTAAAGCAATAGATCATGTGAGATGAAGCCATAGCATGACAAGATGGATCATTTAAGATATTAAATGATGCTTTTCTGCATACTGTTGTTATCCAAAGTCTATTAAAAAAGTATTGGACAGGATATTTTGCCCCATCACTCTTGTGTGCTTAGAGCTGGCTTAGTAAATCCATTGCATCATTGGATGTTTGCAATCCATTGCACCATGAGCCTGCCTGGGCTCAGCTTTTAGAACAGTTTACAGTTCTGAAACACTTCATTGAAAATTGTTATTTTGTTGGTGTGTATTAGGGTAAAAATCATTTGGGAACAAAGGGAAGAAGAGCCCATGCTGTGTGATAGCATCCATACCCAGATCTAGCAGGAAAATGGCATCGTTTCAGTTCAGGTACAAAGATATGATTTTGTGTTGGCTCTTGAGATGCTTCCCCTGGCTCCTGTGGGGGTTTGCTTTCTCTCAAAGAGGGTGCAGACCCCAAACTGTGTGTGGGGCAGGGTGGGGACACGATGCAGGAGCCTTGCTGGGGGTCTGCCCCAACAGAAGGAGGAGCAGCTCCTTTCAAAGTCCTCTGATGATGCTCCAGGCTTAGTTTTCAGTGTGAACACACTTTTGAGGCAATGAATCACAGAATCCCTGAATGGTTTGGGTTGGAAGGGAAGTTAAAGATCACCCACTGCACTCCCTGCCATGGGCAGAGAGAAGTTCCAGTATCCTAGGTTGCTCCAAGCCCCATCCAGCCTGGCCTTGGAGACTTCCAAGGGTGCAGCCAGAATACGCTAGAATATTTATTTTAATTTAAACCCAGAGTTATTTCTGTGCTAGCCAAGAAAATATTCACTGGGTTTGACATTATCTGTCAGATTTTATCTGAACCTGTCCCTCACACTGACTCCCAGCTCTGGTTTGAGGGACTGTCACAGAGGAAGGGTCACTGAGTTGCCACCCTCGCTACCCCCCTTAGAGAAAGGGAAGAGTGACTGCCAGTAATACCCTTGGATTTATGAAGTGGAAACATCTTTATTTACAAAGGGCACTGGGATCATAAATTTGAGGCAGGGCTGATGGGGAGCTGGGTTATAACCCGAGGGGAGAAAGCACTGCTCATTTCCAGCCACCCAACACCCAGCTGAGCTTGGCTCCATGACAGTGAATCTTTGCTCTTAATTAAACTATGAACTCTCATTTTTGGCTTTTCCCAAATTTTTTCAAAGGCTTTCTCGCCCTTTATTTTCCTGCTTCTTGTGTCTTGGGGCACTTTGTGTTTCTAAGGCACATTATGAGAGGCAGGATTGTCTTCCACTGGGGAATTAACTACTGGCCAGTGTTGAAAGAAAGATATAGGATTTCATGGACCAGCGGGCTAATATGATGTGAAATCCTATTTTCTTATCATCCAAGTGTCTACAGAATTCCAGGTTAATGTACTTCATATTATATGGTTGCCACCTGTTTATATTATCAGTAGTTTCAATATTTAAGCATGACACACTCCATTTCCTACCCATTTGTCTGTATTTCCAGAATGGATTCTCTCAGTGTTTCCATACTTAATTTTTTTGTCTCCTTTTTCCACCCAAAATGAGTACTGTCACCTAGCATGACTACATTTAAATTTTCATTAAAAAATTATATAGTTCACAGCACAGATTTAATTGATCACACCCTTACCTGGTGTAAATCAACCCAAGCAGCATTAATCCTAACAAGATTTCTCACCAGCTGAGGATCTGCTCCTGTGGGTTCTTGTGTTCTCAAAGCCGGGGAAGAGCAAATCTTCAAAAAACATCTTTGAAGATGGCTCCTTTTTAGCTGAAAATCACATTTCGCCATCACGTGCACGTTTGGGGAGCATCATAAATCTCACGTAAGCAGCCCCTGGTTTCGGTGCATGCATTTAAATATCTGAGGATGCCAGGCTCGTGCAGCACAGCCGGGTGGGTGGGTGGGAACACCCCGACTCACACGGGGTCGTTGGATCATCCCCGCATCTGGACTAATAAATGGCAACTGCAGTTAGTGGGGAACAATGAATCCTGGAACAAAGGGGGGAAATCGCGCATCTGCTGAAGGAAAGATGTGCCGAATACTGATTAGGAAAGAGATCTGGGAGTTGTTGGGGAAAATCTCTAAAGCATTCAGCTTAATGTGCAACTGCAGAGAAAAGGGCGAGCAGAGCGCGCTGGCTTGTAGTGCTGGGGGAAGGCAATATAAATCAAAGCAGCTGCCTTTGTTTCCATCAGGCATTGTTTTGACATCACCCAAAGAACTGAACTTTATTTGCTATTGGCCACTCTGGCTTCAGAAGAATGCGTTTCTTACTGGAGGGGATTTGCCGTGCACTAAAGTAAATTACCATCTTCTGCATTTCAAGATAACGCAGAGGAAGAAACGGAACAAAAATCAGCTCATTAAGGAGTAAAGCGACCACTCTGATTGGGGCAATTGTTGTCAGAGAAGAGCAGTCTTCAACTTGACCTGAGGTTGAACTTCAGGAAAAAGAGAGGATGTGGAAATATTACCTAAAACATGGTTAATTCAGATTGAGAAATAAGTGTTTTGTTGAAAATCTCATTTTGTGCAACTCTAAAACGATGCGAGTTATCTCTACAAAGACAGCAAACGATAGAGGAAAATGTAACTGCTGAGGAATGAAAAGACCAGAATAATGAGCTCAGTGCTCTTATCTGCTTACCAGCATTTGGATTTTGTCATATTTTAATTTTACAAGATTGCCAGACCAAAGGAAGGATGATGCTTAACCCAAAACTTAGAGAAGAACCTGCTGTAGCTTTTGTGGGCCATTCTCTCAGTGCTGCCATCACAGTCCCTTCCATAGAGAAGCTGTTGATTCAGCCATAAATAATGCCTGCTGGTTGGAAACCTGGAGTGCAAAATTCCAGCTCAAATTCAGCCACAGGGGTTGTAAAATGAAACCTAAAGGAGGTGTTTCAAACAATAAGAATTCATCCTATCTGTTCCTGCATTCAATGGGGGTATGGCAGCCGAACACATTTTGTTGTGGCCTCAAGTTCCACCAGGAGAATTTTAGATATTAGGAAAAATTTCCTCACCTAAAGTGGCCAGGCATTGAAACAGAGAGGTGGTGGAATCATCACCCCTGGAGGGATTTAACAATGTGTGGATGTGGCTCTTGGGGACATGGGTCAGTGGTGGCCTTGGCAGTGCTAGGGGGATGATTGGACTCAAAGATCTTAGAGGGCTTTTCCAGCTTTAATGATATCTTGATTTTTATTGGATTGGAAAACAAGATCTAGAATATTTATCTTCTTTTCTTCTTTGTACACTTTGAGCTTAAGGTCCCTCCCACGGGCTTGTTAAAAATTACTGTTTTCTCCAAAACCTTCTCCAGACAAGGAAAACTAAAGGTGTGTCAGGAACAACAGCTCTGAGCTCCCTGTGTGGTTGTGCTGTGTTTGCAGTGGAGCTGTGACAGCTGCCCTGATGTGTGCCCTCATCCCTGGGTAACTTTTCACAGAATCCCAGAATCACTGAGGTTGGAAAATCCCTCCAGGACCATCGAGCCCAAGCACTGTCTGATCCCCACGTTGAGGACTGAGTGTCACCTCCAGCCCTTCCTTGGATCCCTCCAGGGATGGGCACTCCAAACCTCCCTGGGCAGTTGCAATCCCTGAGCACCCTTTCCATGGGGAAATTCCTGCTGCTGTCCACCCTGAGCCTCCCCTGGCCCAGCCCAAGGCTGTTCCCTCTGCTCCTGTCCCTGTTCCTGGAGCAGAGCCCGACCCCCCTGGCTGTCCCCTCCTGGCAGGAGCTGTGCAGAGCCACAAGGTCCCCCCTGAGCCTCCTTTTCCCATTTTCCTTTTCTATCCAGCCCCAAAACCTCTCAGAATGTCTCAGGATCACCAACCGGGCACTTCTCACCTTCCTGTCTATCCATCCCATTTCAGTTTTTGACTCTGATGTATTATTTTTCAGAATTATTCCAATTGAAGTCAAACAACAGGAATAAATTAGAGTGGTGAGCTGAACAGTTTTCACTTTAACAGTATTTTAATAATCAGCAAAGTTACCCATGTATAGTAATGATAAATTGCTTTGCTACAGGCTAATATAAACTTTACAAGTATAATAAATATTTCTGCTTGGCCAAGAAAACTGAAAAACTGGAAACTGTTTAAATATGTGCATCAGAATGAATGAAGATGAAAACTGGGGAATATTTTAAAAATAGATTATGTTTTTTGTAAATTGAATCTCAACCTGTCTTTACGGAAACAGGGATTTGGGTCACTGATATGTTTTTGGTCTAGCTGAAATCAAGGAGATTTTGGTATCACATAGATACAAAACTCAGATTTATTTCTTTTCATGCTGCTGTTATTGAGATGGGATTAAAAGATTCAGGGTTATTTAAAAGAAATACGTCCATTTCAGATTTTTCAGCTAGAGATTTGCTTGTAGCACACTGTGTTGTTGAGTCAATAAACCCCACTTCTTTTCATAGGAGAGCTCTTTTTTTTGAGAGTTACAGATGTGATCCCTATCAAAGACAGTATTTATTAGAGACAGAATGAGATTTTTATAACAGCCCTGCAAGATTAGTTGTTAGAAATTCCCACTTCCCCTCAGCAACCAAGGGATGAGGGAACTTAATATTGTGACACCAAGAATAGCCTGGTATGAAAATACAGGTAATAAACCCATAAAATGGTAATAATTTTATGAGGTCCTTTAATCCCATGTATGGTTGGTTGGAAGTTAACAGGGAGAAAAGGAAGAGCTTCACTCCACTTGAAAACTGGGATTCCAGGCTGGCTCCCAGCTTTGTTGTCAGTGCTTGTGACACCAGCCTCTCACTCATTCCACAGAAGGCATTTTCCAGCTTTATTCAGTTTTCTTTCCAAAGTTATTACATTTCTCTCCTGCTAAGAAACATCGAACTTCAGTCAGAGCATCCAGCTGCAACAGCCTGGTTTTCATCTGTCTCTTTTCCCCCTGGATATTGTCAGTCACTTCCATCTCAGCAATCCTTTATATCAGACATGTTTCATCCAGGCTTTCCCAATATTTTAAAGAGAGATGCAGTTTTTTTATATGACTTCAGAATAAATGCCAGGGCGTTCCTGCATCTCCCTGTGCACGTTTCCAACGTGTTTTCCTTTTCACTGGCTTGTAATGATTTTTCCTGTGCCTCTTTTGTTTTGCTTTGTTGGTAGAAGTGGTGGATGGGGAAAAAAGCTTGCCAGTTTCTGCTTCTGGTTTTATTTCTTCATCACCTTTTCCCTTCTCTCTCTTTGCATCCCATCTCTGTCTCCACAGGAGTGACAAGGCACTGCTGAGGGTTGACGTCCCCAGTGTTTGCACTTCCTCTGCGAGGGACAAATGTCACGGAAACAGGTGCAGAATAATCTTCTGCCAACACCATAATCCCCATTGTGAAAGATATTTGCAAGGTCAAATTATAACAAAGGATTTGTGTATTTTCCAGATCTGGCCCTGGAGAAGAGTGGCATCATTCAGCTTATCCTTAGGACAAGGAGAGATGGAAATCTGAATTGACCTTTTGATCTCAACTGTAAGTTTGCAACAAAATCTTGCTGATTGTCTCCTCCAATTTTGTTTTTTATCTCCTTCTGTATTCTTTGGTTCATGGGTATGATCCCTGGAAGAGCTATTCCTGTCAGGAACAAGCAGCATTCTGTCTTTGCACCAAATAGAAGGAGGATGCTGTGCTGCAGGAGGGTTTTGGGTGCCGTTGTGGATCGTTGCCCTCTTCTCCTGACTTTTCAACTCTGCTGAATAATTTCACTCATTTCTGATTTGTGTAAACGCTGTGGACAAAAATCGTTCTCTGAGATGCAGCAGCTTTCTAATTCCTATGTGGGTTTGTAGCAGATAAAACACTCAGAGCTGGGAGAATAAAAATGAGAGCAGGTTTGTGTGCTGGGGTCAGAGCTGGGAGCTCAGGCTGACCCGTTTCCATGGCCCTTTTGGGGAGTGTCTTTTGTAGCTCAAATTGACTTCAGTGCAGGAAGCAGCACGTTCAGGAGCCCAATATCCAAATAAAGATGATTAAAGGGAACACTGCAACTGTTCACTCCCTCATTTTGTAAGAGTACACACAGACTTGAAGCTTGATTGCCCCGGATGCTCAAGAGGTACTTACAGCACTATAAAATTGTCTGTGCATGTCACTGATGCTCTTGGCATCAAACCAGCTCCCTGCTCCTCCCTGGGCAGCCTGGAGGTGGCTGCAGACTGAACGAGGACGTCCTGCCAGGTGTGGGGCAGTGCTGGTAACCTGATCCTGCCCCTTCCACCCGGTGGCCACAGCTCCCTCCCGCTCCATGCCTCGAGAGGTGTGGGGAAACCCACTGCTCACCCTCAGGGGAAATTTGGTCTGGTACCCATTTGGGATGTGATTTACTAAGAACACAAAATTTAGCCTTTTCTGTCAGGAAGAGGAAATGATTTTATGAAGTTTTCACTTGGTATGAGACCGAGGGAACGAATCCACGGATCTGTTGCTCAGAAGGGAGATGGGTCATACCCTGATCTCTAGAAAGGCCTCTGGTGATTCTTCCAATTGTCTTTCTGCTTGAAACACCCATTTTGTTGCTCTTGCTGCCATAAACAGTGCTGGCATTCCTGCTTGGCACAGCACAAGCTTTTCCTGTCAGGGCAGTAAGAGACTCCCAGAAGAAGGAATTCACAATTCCCACCCATGTTGGGAACACCTCACGTCCCTTCTCTGTTTGCTCAGGAGAATGGTGCAGGCAGTGGGGATTAATTAGGATTGATTCCTGCTGTCTCAGTGGCACACATGGATTCTCCTATAATTGAGAGAGATCCCAGTGATGGAATTGAGTTGATTAGGCTGAACACAGTAATGCTGCATCCACATGCATCCTGCCTCCATGTAATTAGAATTGTTGGTCTTCCAAGAACAACTGGGAGCGGAACACCAGGAACTAAAGGATTCTGTTCATATTTAGGAGGACATGGTTCCTTCTCCAAGGTACTTCTGGTCCAAAAGGCAAATGAAAGGTGAGAACAGCAAGGAAAAGAAGGAGGCAAAGGATTTTCCTGGGATTATATCACAGATTAGCTGCTGTACTGGGTAGAATGGAAATGTCCAGAGTCTCTGATCCTGCATTTTTCTCACTGTTACATTCAAAAGATTTAAGCCACTGGAGTACAGGAACCTTTTAATTTATTTTTTTTATGTCTCTCTGCCTTTAAAAGCAAAACTAAATCTACTGGCTTATAAAGGGGGACTGAAAAGATGTCAAACACCCGTGCAGGTGCATCCAGCCCTGCATGATGTCACCTTGCTTTGAAAATCAGCAAATTGTCAGTGGGTCCATAATGGAAACACACAAAAGCTGATATTTTATTATTTTATTTACAATTTGCTGTCTAGGAAGATTCTAGCAAATATTGTTGTTTTGTTTTGTTGTTTTACCCTGAAGAGTGCTGTCCTCAGCCCTGGACAGGTGAAATCTCATGGCAAACCTCCTTAAAAGACAGGTTTTTTTTTTTTTTTGTTTGTTTTTTTTTTTCATGATTTATTGAGGTATTTGAAAGGTTTATGGCAAAAGGAGCTCTGCCATCCCACATTTACATAAGCTTCTTATGTCAGACAATACCTTTGTTTGTTCCTGAATACACCATGTATTTTTCCTCCATGTTTAAATGTGGATTCACATTAGGGGATGATAAAAGCATTTGAAATTAAACAGTTCCTGAGTTAACCACAGCACCTTCCTTCAATTAGGCCTTCACACATTATAATAATCCCTATTTTGAGATTATTCCTCTATGCAAATGGAAGATTATAAGCAAGAATGCTGAGAAAAGCCCTCTCCCCCACCCAATGAACAATTTATCCTCTGAATCTTTCTGTGTAACACCTTTCAACCTACTTGGATCCAGTTCTGCCTTTACCTCCCTGAGTCTCACAAATGTTTCACACTGACAAAAAATTTCTAGGCACTGATTTTAAAACAGTTGGGCTTTGGCAAAATTTTTCAGCCCTCATCAACACCTGGGATTCAAAATTGAGTCGGATGAGCTGTTAGAGCAAGATGTGTAATGAGCAGCTGAAGGAAGGGGATAGGACTTCCTGAGGATACTTTTATTTTATCAGTATTTTCTGGAAAATGCACACAACTGAATTTACCCTAGATACAAAAAAGGAGTTTCTATGCAATATCAGTCTGTGCATTTGTTTTGGTTCAAGTCTGAGTGATAAAGGCAAAAACCCATGCATTTGTTAAAGATGCTGCTTAGTAGTCATGGTCTTTCAGAGCCCTGTGGAGGGGAATAACGCTCTGCATCATCTTGGATTTCTGCTTTACCAATTCATTTCTTCCCTGTATCCAGACAGCTTTTGTTGGAGCAGCTGTAGACTGGAGACTGTCTCTGCATCTCGAGTGGTGCACGTGAGGCTGGATGTGCTGGAGAGTGAGGTACTGCCTGCAGGAGGAAAAAGCTCCAGCTGATGCATGAAACTTGATCAAGGTGCAGAGAGCTCCTCTTGGAACCTGAGGTCGTGTGAGGGAAGACTGGAGGGAGCAGCATGAGCCATGGGGAGGGGATGAGACTGGGAAAGTGATTTTTCACATGGGCAGGCAGTGAGGGAAACCTAAGAGGGGTTGGAAGAGGGAATAGAGGGACCCTCAACCATAAGAGGGAATGGTTTTAAACTAAAAGGGGAGGGATTTAGATTAGAGGTTAGGTGGAAATTCCTCCCTGGGAGAGTGGGGAGGCCCTGGCCCAGGGTGCCCAGGGAAGCTGTGGATCCCTGGAAGTGTCCAAGACCAGGCTGGATGAGGCTTGGAGCAGCCTGGGATGGTGGAAGGTGTCCCTGGCCAGGGCAGGGGTGGGAGGTGGGACTGGGTAGTCTCTAAAGTCCTTCCAACCCATACCACTCTGGGATTCTCTGACTCTGCTCTCCTCCAGGTGTCTTGCTGACCCAAGGACTGATTGCCCATGGCATCTGCTGCAGAGGGACAGCAGGACATTCCTCCCATGTCTCACGGGCGGATTCTTGGAGAGACTCAGGTCACTTTGTGCACTCAGTGACACGAACAGCGATGAGACCACGGAACGCTGCACATCGTAAAGCACCTCCTTCATCTTGTGCACAGCTCTGCTTCCCCAGCCGTTGGTACTTTTTCTAAATATCCATTTAATGTCAGCTTCATTTGTTTTAATTCACTCCAATATTCCGAGCCAGCAGCAGCTGAAACACCTATTTCTGCAATTAGTGCAACCTTTCTCCTGCATGATGATCTTTTCTCCAAGCTGCTGCCAGCTCTGAGAAGTGCACTTAGAAGAGAACTGGCTCTCAGTTGACTTCAGGGTGACTGGAAGTGGTGCAACCTTCAGGAGCAAATACTGGTGGAAAAATACCACGTAATTTAATTTTTAGGTGGAGGGACAGACAGTAGAATTCTACATTTCACCTTTTCTGCATTGAAATTCAAGGTCTGATGCACTATTCAGTAATAAAAACTGAACTGTCTGTTCATCACAGGGCTTCATTCTGTCATTGTGACACAGTGACCCAATGCTTTTCTTGTGAACTCAGTGGTTATGGTCAAGTTCTTAGCTGACCACACCAAACCTTTGTATCTTCTCCAGACTGAGAACACTGCTTGAGGGAAGAGCTTGTGTATCCTGTAGGGAAGGACAATCTGTGCAAAGAAAGGTCTTCTCTGGCTTTTGTTTTATGATCCCAGGACAAATTTGACACTGATATCTATCCTGAAGGTCTGATGGATGTGGATCGATTTATTTGGGAGGCTCCCACAATGACATTGCCCATGGAGCCAGGTCTGCTGTTCACAAGACTCCTTCCACAAGAGCTATGCATCAGAAAGGGGCGTCGGTTTTACCAACCTCAGGCAGTGCAGAGCAGCACAAAACCAGCCTCGAAGAATCCAGCTCGGCATCCAAAGAATTTGTGTTAGCTAAAAACCTGGGATCATTTCACAGACCAGAGAGTGTGGCTGTGGTGTTTCCAGAAGAAATGATGTGGGTCACTGCAGCATCACTCACTGCCTGGCCAGCCCTGGCCATGGTGACACATCTCCCGGATTGGTCACATCCCCTCTCTCCAGTGTGTGAGCTTTGCTGATTGAATGGAGTTTTCACAGACACACAAATAAACATCAGTACCTCGTGTCAGTCCAGCACCAGCAGCCAGTCCACACTGGTGGTCCCATGGCCACGGAGGAGCTCTGGCACCAGGAGAGGGCACCGCAAGCCCTGACTCTCTCCCCGTGTGGCCCAGTGCTGGATCAGGGGTGGAATTTCCAACAATCCAGCCGTTTCTCTTCCCTCATTCCCATGTCCGGCCGTACCTCAGGATCTGACTTGGAAGCACTGGGGTTTTACCTGCAGGAGCTTGCAGCATCCTGAGCGAGTTAGATTTTCCTGCAGGTGTTACTGAGTGGCCAAATACTCCTCCCAAGGCTGCCATTCCAGGCTGGCATTATCCAGGGCATTGATTAGTAGCTTTAGCAGAGCTGAAGAACTCCTTTGAGAGGAGTGAGCTTCAGACAACCTCTCTCCTACAAGAAGGTGTGAGCTTCATTAGGGAAACAGCGTCGGGAATTTGCCTTTCCTCTTTTCTCCTGCGGAGATTGTGTGAATCGGCTTGTGATGGTTTTGTTGGTTTTGTTCCCTGCTTAAATCTTACAATCTGATTTATGGCCTGTGAAGAGTCTGAGGCAAACTGTGCGGCTGAACAAAGAGGGAGGGAGCAGCGGGTGAACCGAGGGTGCTCGGGGGAGAAGCAGAGAGGAGCTGCTCCATGGGTGGACTGCAGAGAAGGTGGGATAGAAAGCCCTCGGAGAGATTAATCATCTCTTTTGCCCTTTTTGCAACCAAACACATTTTCCTGGCCTGCTCACACGAGTCCATGTGTCTGCCAGCTGCCTCTTGCAAGCTCTGAAAGAAGTCATTGAGTCTTTCTGAGAGAACTGCCTTGGCTCACGGGCTCAGAACATCAGACTGACTCCACACAGGGCTGGAGCTCCAAAAAAACCCACTCTGATCTGCCAAGCAAGGGACTGGAAGCAGAGGTTTGGAGGATGCATGTTACTCCAGATGAAATAACACGCTTGGAATTATTATCTCCAGCCTTAGAGCACGGAGAGTTGTTGAATTTCCTCAGGTGTCCTTCTCCAAATCACCACTGTCATCTTGGCACGGGTTTATATCTTCAGGTCTTTGATCCTGCAACTTCAGGAAATGAACGAAATCAAGTTTAAGAGCATGAAAAGAATTGGGGAAACATTAGGAATGTCCTAACAAAATGTGCACCAGGTGAAATCGGGTGTAACGAGGCATCCCCTCAGGCAAAACCTCTGGCATTCATTCAGCAGGGAGATGCTGCACATGCCCACAGGTGGGTACAGAAATCCACACCAGCAGCTTTCCTATGGCTATGGCCAGCCTAGGAATGCCTCTGTGATAGTGCTTTTGGCTCTCTGTGCCTTTTTAATCCGTCTCTAAAATAACATCCTCATCTTTATTCAGCTTTGAAGCTGCGCAGAGGGATTCCCTGTCTACCTGCCCTCCTTGCACATCCCGGATTCGGAATCTCAGCAGCCCTTGGACAGCCTGTTTCCATAACAACAGAGGAGGAAAACCTGAGAAGTACTCAGAAACTGCATGCAGGGCTGGTTGGAGTGGCCTCCAGAGGGGCATCAGACCTCCTGAACCCCCCCAGGCTGTGAGGAGACCCCAGAGAATTCCCTTTTCCTCCCACCTCCCTTGAGGGAAACTTCAGTTCTGTCGAGGTGGGAACTGGAATGAGCAGCTCAGCTCTGACCCTCACACGAGGGGCTGATACCTTTCAGCTCTATCAATTAATTGTTATCCATTGTCCTTCTGCTGTGCATCCTCCTTCCCCCCTCTTCCCGAGGGCAGTAACAGACTCAATCCCCCTGAGCAGGCACCCTCTGCTCCCTGGGGACCCTGAGCTGTGTTTAAAGAGCACCCAGAAGGTGTCTGGGAGCCCCAAGGACAAACCTCCCTGGCCAGTGAGACCTTCAGAGTGCCATGGGTGTCATGGAGTCACAGAACAGAATCACAGCATGGTGAAAAAAGCCCTTTAGTCTATAAAACACACTCTTGTATTGCCAACATTCCCCATTCCACCGTCATTGCTTGCACCAGCCCCTGCAGGATTTCTGTATTTTTGGATCTTGTCTCAGGAGTGAGCACACAGCCCACATAACACTGAACTCGTGGTCATTACTGCAACAGAAATAATAATAAATTATTCTGCAAGCAAAACAAATCCTGTGCAAATTGGACAGCAAAGACGCCTCTCTAGCAGCTTTAATTTAAAGCAGTTTGGTGTTTTTTCTCCTGGTTCAGAAGTGACTTGCTCACTTAATGAGCAGGGGTCTCATTCTGATCAGTGTCTCCTGGTTTCACAGGGGTACCACTCCCCTGCTCATCAGCATCACTCCTGATTTATCCCAGCACTCAAAACATGCTCCTCTCTTACTCAGGTGTCTTGTTTTATTAATTCCAGCTTGTCTTTGCCCTTTCTGGCATCCATAACTCCAGAGGCACAAGTGAGAGCACTTACTCAGCACAGGTGAAAAGGCAGCTGCCAATTAAATCCCTGTAGTTCATTCTCATTCCCAGCCCGAGCCCTGGAGTGGGAGCAATCCATTTATCCTCTCCTTGGGTCACACTCCAAGCCAATAACCTCATCAGCGTAAACACCCTTAAGCTTCCTTATCCTCTTCATCACACTTTAAGCCACATTTCACTTTCTCTTGCCTTTTGCATGCTGAACTTGCAATTTCTCCATGGCCTTGCACAGCTTATCCCACTGACTTTGCAGTCACCCCACGGAGTGAGTGGAAATCTCTGGCTTCCCACTTTTCCACCTAATTACCTCATTTTCTTTGGTGGACCAAGAGTAGATTTTCTGGCAGACACATAGGCAAAGTTTCCCTGGTCATGAAGGGAGCTAATGCTTAGGACAAAGATAATTATTTGTCTTGAAGGATAAATACCATAAAACTATAGGGAAAATATTGTATTTCACCTCTAGCATAGCCATGATCAGTTTCTAATGAGCTAATACAACACATTTTAAACAGAAAACAAAGTTGCTATCTAAGACTACTCAATTTTGAGCTACATGGGTCAATTAATATAATTGATATAATAACATAATTAATACGTTAGGAACCATCATAGGTGCCTCCAGGAGTTATCTTGGCTTTATTACAGCAATATTTAAACCCAGCCTTTTCTGAATGGTCTGTGGCCACATCTAGGCCTGGTTTAAAAGAAGCTTTGTCAGCACCAGGCTTGTCACAGCCCTCAAAACCCTCTCTGGAGATCCACAGCCATAAATCTGCTGCAGCTTGCTCAGTGTTTTGAGTTCAAATAACATGAAAAACATGAGTCAAAACACTGAAGTGTAAGTGTTTCTCACTGGTTTTTGGGTGTTTTTATTTCTTCCCCAGTGTATGAATCACTTGCAGCATTCACACCTCCAACCATTGCTTTGAATATTTCAGGGATTTTTGTTTTTTTAATTTGAAGACGTGATTTTAATTTTATTCTCTCTCAGCTGCTTGTGATGAACACAACTCCCTATCCCATTTTACATTTCAATGTGGAACATTAAAAATATTTCAGGTAAGTCAATACTCTCTTCTCTTTAAATACATAACCTGCTTGGAAATTGGAGTCTATTTCTAACTGTTTAGGGCTTTTTAACCAGCACTGCTAATATTTAATTGAAACTTAAATAGCATTAAACAGCAAATCATTCTCTTGTGAATTTCTTGTGCCATCAACACGCCACCTTTGGACACATGGTGACACCTTTTCAGGCCATGCTAAAGTGTCACCTAGGGGTGGCACACGGGGGAAAAAATCCAACTGGGGTGGATTTACATCTCCAGTCTAGCACCAGAAGAAGCTGAAACACCCCCAAATTTTACCGACTCATTGGTGTTTCAGAGCCTTGTTTTGAGAGCTCGAAGCTGTGCCAGAGAGCAGCGGCGACAAGAGAAATTAAATTCCAGCCTGTCCCTCTGCCCATCTGGAAACAGCAATTCAGGCTGTTTGCCATTGACCTCACAAGATTAATTGGCACTTGATAGCCCTTCTATTCTAATTTTCCACCTAAGGGTCCTGCTGTGTTTCTGGGCCTGTAGGAAGGCATCTTCGTGTGGAGTTAAAACTTGTGTGAGTGAAACAATTCTGATCAGAGGGACCTGCTTATTTTGAGGTCTTATTTTGTCTTTTCGTCCCCGATAACTCCAACTTTGGAGAGACAGGTTAGCTTACAAGAATTTCCTTTCTCAGGGCTTTGTGTCAGGGGATTTTGGCTTTACTTTTGCTGCAGCTGCATTATTTAACATCCTTCTCTGTATTGTCAGTCAGTTCAATCTCTTGGCAATAAGGGTGGAGAACAAATTGATTTTCAAGAAGTATACAAGATTATATGACTGACTATTGCAAGAAGAGAAAATACAGTCCCTTAGTCCCTTATAAATTAGGAGATAATTAACAACTGAATGCTGCAACTACTTAGAGTGGAATGAGATGTAGTCAGGTAGAAAAGTCAGAAGAAAGTCAGATTGAAAGAGTTTTTTGTTTTAATTTGAAAGAAAATGATAACTTCACTCTTCCTGCTTCCCCCACCAAGAAAACGTGTAAGGCTTTCAATGTATTTCAGTATTCTTTGTATTATTTCAATGTATTTAGATGTCACAGGGAAGGAAACTCATTTTAGCAAAGGTAAGAAAAACATCAACAATTTGATTGTTCAGAGCTTTACAGAGGATTGAATATCTCTGACTGGAAACAATTCCTCTCAGAATAGTTCCTTTGGTACAGTGGTGATTGCTGTCATCCTGGGAAAATGATGCCTGGCTGGCATTCCTGCCCAGAGGTTGGACGTTGGCATGGGGATTTCTTTCTCTGCTGGTTCTCCAAGGGATGTGCACGACTCCTCAAGTGTGGATTCTCTTCAGGGCTGTGCCATGGACCTTGGAAAGGCTTGGTTCTGTCAGCAGGCAGAGAAATTTATATTTCCAAATGGAGATTATTTGATCTGTTGTTTTTTAATCCTTACCCGTTTGTGTTACACATTCATTCAGCTCCCAAAGGAGGCAGGACACTTTAAAAATGTCCTTTCTGTTGTGCATTTCACTGCTTTAGTGTGTTCTACAGAGCCACTGCCAGAGAAACTCCTGTGAGCCCAGCAAAAAGGCAGGTGGCAGAAGGACTGAGAGAGCAGATTCACCAAAGCTGAAATCCGGGAGCTGTTAGAGATGATAGAGACACTGAGGAAAGGATCCAGGATGAATTTCCAGCTGATGGAAAGTGTCAGTCACATTAACTTCAGGGAGCTGGAAGTCAGCTCAGCTTGGACTTCGTGGTAACTCTAAATCATTAAATGAATGCGTTCCTTAGCAGGAATCTAAATACAGGTGGATTTGACAGGGGTTTTCCCTGGTTTTACCTCCCCTCCCTGCTGGAATTACCCAAACAAGGATACATTTGTAGGATGACATCTATCTAATTTTGCTGTTGATTTTTGAGGGAGCAAATTACCTCCTTGAGAACTTTTTGAAGGCCTCAAGCAAGCCGTGGCTGTTGTAACTGGATTTTTCCTGCTCCACCCCAGAGCTGGACCATGCAGCAGGAATAACGTGGAGTTTGCTACAGCTGCAGCCACTTCAGAGTTAGAAAAGTCTCAAAACCAGTTTCCTTTTGCTGACAGCACTTGGATTAATGGGTTTCTTTTGAGGTCACCTTTGTGCATCCTTGGCTCATTCCAGGCTCCTCTTGGCCTGGATCTTGTGCTGAGTTGGGCTTTTGACACTGCTGGGCATCAACCTTTGTGATCAACTGTCAGGAACTTCTCATATTCTACATCCCAAATTCAATTTTTTTTCTTGAGCTAAGAATTATTTTAAAGAAAAATATCTGGTCTTGGTATTGTCATAATGGCCCATCACAAATGATTTACCACAAGTAAGAAAATTTTGCTAAAAGGTTAATTAAACTCTCTGCTTGGAAAAAAAAATCACAAAATACAAAAGCAATAAAGATTTTTTTATACCTATTTCATATTCTCTGCTCATTCAGTTATGGGTTTTGTAGCCCTCAAACAGATAAGGTTGAACCTGTGGCTTTTAAATCCCTCTCAGACTCATGTCCCACTCAGCGTGTAGGATCTCTGCAGGGATCCCAATCCCATGACTTGCATTCCTTGTCCTTGCTCCATCCCATCATTTTTCTGGATGCTCTGGAAAAATCTCCTGCTTGCTCGCAGCCAGCTGACCAAGGGGTTAAAGTCACCCTGTGCCACCTCATTTACTCTTAGGTTTGATCTGAAAGTTTTGGAAGTATTTATCTTTTTTTATTTAAA